>VZRF01015809.1:2146184-2394034 GCA_013396875.1 Vireo altiloquus
AAAACAAGCCACAAAAAGCTAAGCAATAATTTTTCTGGTACATCTCTTTATATCAGTACTCTCCATCTCTGCCATTAAAACTAGTACAAAGTCTGTTAGCTAGAAGACATAATCTACTTCGTCCTATCCAGAATCAGAATAATTATGTTATATGAAATCCATAAATATGAAATTTATATAATATATATATTATATATATATAAAATATATATAATTATGTTATATGAAATCCATCGATTACCTGGAAGAGAATAGGTCAAAGAGTAAGTCACAGCTTTGCTCAGAGTAGAAACCTTGACAATGATGCCTAACTCTCCACAACAGATAAACCAATTCCCAGTGTGGCAAGTTCCCACCCTATTTCTTAAAACACATGTAGAATTTGACCTAAAATCCTGGTTAATAAACAAACCACAAAATTTCACACATTCGATGGAGATAATGTATAATCTGAAGAAAAGCAGGATCCCTTTCATTTTTAGAACTAGCAGGTGTATTTGGAAGAATATGCAGCTCAGCTCAGCATCTATCTTCTGATATTAGATAACCACCTGTAGCATTAAGATAAGACGAAATGGAAAGCAAGTATCCCTGAGACAGGGATTTGATTTCTGCTTCTATGAAAAGGGTGTTCAGGGAGTTTCCAGACATGGGACATCGTTCATTCTAAAACTGAAGTTACTACCTGACTTGAAACTATACACTATGTGCTTTAATTCCTAAAATTAAACTAGTCACTGTCGCGTCCTGAGCTCTAATGCAATTTAATGCAGTTATCCTCCATTAGTAATCCATAGTCTCAAGATGCAAAAAATTCAAAAGAAGAGATGCCACCATATACGAATGATAGTGAATAAAAATCCAGCCTGTAAAACGAAACAATCCTTACCAGCATAATTCAAATGTGGCCGGTATATTGGTTTAGTAAACTCAGTAAGCTCAGATAATGAAGTTATCACGGAGTTGCTGCTATGAAAACTGCTGTGTCATGAATACCTCTCTGTCAGTCCAGGCTGGCTCGACGAGACCTGCTTGGCAAGGTGATAATTAAATTCTAACAGGCAACAACTGAGCATGAATCACCTTGGGGCACTGGGCTGGCCGAGGCCTCAGAAATCAGGGAGTTGCACGACTGGAGCAGTGGGCCAAAGGCTGACACAGGAATTGAGAAGGGGATACAAATAGAGTGAAGTGCCCCTGAGATGGTAAGTGAGGGATGGTGAATGTCTTCATTGAGAGGAAAGAGCCCAAGAGACAGGTTTGGACTCAGTAGAAAGGTGCTCAGAGGGTGGTGTTTCAGGTGCATAAAGAAGTCACCTCTGAGCACCCTGACTGTGAGTACCTGTGAGAGAGGAGCTGGTGAGAAGGAGTGAGTCCCATGCTCTGGAAATCTTTGTAATTCTAGGTGCATTTTTCCATGTGGAGAGAGAAAGTGTCATGACGTGTCTCTGAGATACTGAATCCTGAGTGTTCCCCAGTTGTGGACACACAGTCATGAGTCCACAACGCGGACAGTGAGTCTTCTCCAACCAGTATTCACACCTCAAAGACTCAAAAACTTGAACTGAAAAGTGTAGGATAAAGAAGACGTGTGACTGCAAATGCAGACCTTGAAAACAGCCCATTGGCAAAGATCTGCTTAATCCTTCCAGAGCACCGGAATGCTGTGAAGGAAGTTATGGAGAGAATCCCACAAAAACAGAATCATTGAATGGTTTGGGTTCGAGGGGACCTTAAAAATCATCTAGTTCAAATCCCCTGCCATGGACACCTTCGACTAGATCAGGTTGCTCAAAACCTCATCCAACCTGGCCTTGAACACTTCCAGGGAAGGTTCCACAACATCTCTGGACAACCTGTGCCACTGTCCCACCACTCTCAGAGTAAAGAAATTCTCCCTAATTTCTAATTTAAATCTGGTGTCTGTTTGAAGTCATTCCTCCTCCTATCACTACATCTCCTTGTNGCTAAGCAATAATTTTTCTGGTACATCTCTTTATATCAGTACTCTCCATCTCTGCCATTAAAACTAGTACAAAGTCTGTTAGCTAGAAGACATAATCTACTTCGTCCTATCCAGAATCAGAATAATTATGTTATATGAAATCCATAAATATGAAATTTATATAATATATATATTATATATATATAAAATATATATAATTATGTTATATGAAATCCATCGATTACCTGGAAGAGAATAGGTCAAAGAGTAAGTCACAGCTTTGCTCAGAGTAGAAACCTTGACAATGATGCCTAACTCTCCACAACAGATAAACCAATTCCCAGTGTGGCAAGTTCCCACCCTATTTCTTAAAACACATGTAGAATTTGACCTAAAATCCTGGTTAATAAACAAACCACAAAATTTCACACATTCGATGGAGATAATGTATAATCTGAAGAAAAGCAGGATCCCTTTCATTTTTAGAACTAGCAGGTGTATTTGGAAGAATATGCAGCTCAGCTCAGCATCTATCTTCTGATATTAGATAACCACCTGTAGCATTAAGATAAGACGAAATGGAAAGCAAGTATCCCTGAGACAGGGATTTGATTTCTGCTTCTATGAAAAGGGTGTTCAGGGAGTTTCCAGACATGGGACATCGTTCATTCTAAAACTGAAGTTACTACCTGACTTGAAACTATACACTATGTGCTTTAATTCCTAAAATTAAACTAGTCACTGTCGCGTCCTGAGCTCTAATGCAATTTAATGCAGTTATCCTCCATTAGTAATCCATAGTCTCAAGATGCAAAAAATTCAAAAGAAGAGATGCCACCATATACGAATGATAGTGAATAAAAATCCAGCCTGTAAAACGAAACAATCCTTACCAGCATAATTCAAATGTGGCCGGTATATTGGTTTAGTAAACTCAGTAAGCTCAGATAATGAAGTTATCACGGAGTTGCTGCTATGAAAACTGCTGTGTCATGAATACCTCTCTGTCAGTCCAGGCTGGCTCGACGAGACCTGCTTGGCAAGGTGATAATTAAATTCTAACAGGCAACAACTGAGCATGAATCACCTTGGGGCACTGGGCTGGCCGAGGCCTCAGAAATCAGGGAGTTGCACGACTGGAGCAGTGGGCCAAAGGCTGACACAGGAATTGAGAAGGGGATACAAATAGAGTGAAGTGCCCCTGAGATGGTAAGTGAGGGATGGTGAATGTCTTCATTGAGAGGAAAGAGCCCAAGAGACAGGTTTGGACTCAGTAGAAAGGTGCTCAGAGGGTGGTGTTTCAGGTGCATAAAGAAGTCACCTCTGAGCACCCTGACTGTGAGTACCTGTGAGAGAGGAGCTGGTGAGAAGGAGTGAGTCCCATGCTCTGGAAATCTTTGTAATTCTAGGTGCATTTTTCCATGTGGAGAGAGAAAGTGTCATGACGTGTCTCTGAGATACTGAATCCTGAGTGTTCCCCAGTTGTGGACACACAGTCATGAGTCCACAACGCGGACAGTGAGTCTTCTCCAACCAGTATTCACACCTCAAAGACTCAAAAACTTGAACTGAAAAGTGTAGGATAAAGAAGACGTGTGACTGCAAATGCAGACCTTGAAAACAGCCCATTGGCAAAGATCTGCTTAATCCTTCCAGAGCACCGGAATGCTGTGAAGGAAGTTATGGAGAGAATCCCACAAAAACAGAATCATTGAATGGTTTGGGTTCGAGGGGACCTTAAAAATCATCTAGTTCAAATCCCCTGCCATGGACACCTTCGACTAGATCAGGTTGCTCAAAACCTCATCCAACCTGGCCTTGAACACTTCCAGGGAAGGTTCCACAACATCTCTGGACAACCTGTGCCACTGTCCCACCACTCTCAGAGTAAAGAAATTCTCCCTAATTTCTAATTTAAATCTGGTGTCTGTTTGAAGTCATTCCTCCTCCTATCACTACATCTCCTTGTCCCACTCTAGCTTTCTTGTAGGCTCCCTTCAGGTACTGGAAGGCTTCTACTGGGTCTCACAAGAGTCTTCACTTCTCTACACTGAACAACTGCAGCTTTTCATAGGAGAGATGCTCCAGCCCTCTGATCATCTTTGTGGCCCTCCTCTGGGGAAAATGATTACTCCAGTGTGGATTTCAGGCTTTACTGTCTGTGCTGCTGACTTATTTGGATTTGCTTTGTTTTTCTTGCCTACAGTACAGGATACAGCACTTACAGCTCTGTCAGCAGTCACTGACCAGTCTTGCGTGACAGGAGGAAAGACCCTCCCATGCATTTGTGACCTCCAGGTTTGATTATTATCTGCAGGAATGAGATGACTAAGCTAAAAATTGTTCAGCTGGTTCATAATTCAGCTGAAGGTGACAGGCTGCTGAGAAGATGAGACCCACAACACCCTGCTCTCTGGAGATGGGTCACTATCGAAGACAGCTCTAGACCAGAACTCTCAGCTGCATCAAAGCCCAAGCAACATCAACCATTAGCTTTTCTTCCCCATTGCATTGTATTTCACCTGAAGAGAAGGATGTTATCTCCAGGCATGATTTCTATCATTGTGAAGGGCAGGGACTCCTCCTCAGTTGGTCTGTGTTTCTGGGTGTTCATCTGTGAACATCCAAAATGATCGTAGGCCTCATCATTTTTACAGCAAAGCACATTTTATGCTCCCCTGTCAGGCTACTCTGATTGCAATATTAAGCAGACAAAATCTCAGAAGCATTTCAAAGCTGGAGAATGTGAAGGAAAATTAGTTTTTGTTCTCTTGATGGTGCTCAAATGTGGTTAAAAATTTGGTCCTACAGAAGATGAGGCTGCGTGCATGTGTACTGATATTAGCAATTAGCTATCTCCTGGTTTACTCACTGGCTATGCTCTGGACTGAGCCCGCAATTTCCCTCTAAAAAGAAGACCTAGAAACAATTGACATGATAATTTGTTCCAGGGTCTGTTCCTGGATGCAGCTCATGTCAAGATTGACTCCTTCCGTCTAGGATATTCCTCCCACATTATTCCATGTGGTAATGCAGCACATATCCTTGGTGTCATGCTATGAAAAACACAGCTCTGCCAGACAGCATTCAGCATAACCCTCTCATTATTCTAGGCATTGTGAACTGGAATATGATGACAAATAGTATCTCCTTGACAGAAAGGAATTCCCACAGGAGGGGATGCCTTTGCTTTATAGCTGCAGCCATTATACCCTGGGAAGAATAGTGAGTTCAGTGCTGATTGTCCTGTGGATCCTGTAAATACCAAGATTTCTCAGCCATTAACAATGGAGAGATGGTTGTGAGACCACTTGTGAGCTCACTTTGTCAGGAGAAAAACATCTTTATCTCTTGGTAAGACCTTTGGTATAGAGAAAGGGAAGACCTATTCTGTTCAAGCTCAAAGCTCATGAAAATTAACAAGAGAATAAAAAAGCATCTGTCAGAAATATCTAATTACACTGCTTCGTAGAATTAAACAGAGAAAATTTGTTTTCCATAGAAGTTTAGTCATGGATTCTTTCACTTATTTGGTAGGAAAGAGGCATATAATAGCCTATTTTAAATAACCCAGCTTATTTTATAAATCAGCCAGAACATAATGCCTCCTCATCCCTATCCAGCTAAGGAGCACATGTATCTGCTCTTAGGAAATGTAAAATAAGCTCAATAATTTTTTTTTCCCTGAAAGCAATGTGTCACAGTTCCAAGGTGAGGTTTGGGAAAACTGGTGTGTGTTTACAGCAGTAAAATAACATTTTGCAATTAAATTTCAAAATCTAGTTCCTCAAGACAAACTCCATATCTATGCGCATAAGTATGTACATATTTAGGGATTGCTTTACTCATCAGAGAAAGAGCCAGTGTTGGGAGGCTGGAACATGACAGCTGTTCAGTAGCTGATGTTTTCATTTTACAAGAGGGATGAAGAAGAATAGCATCCTCAAGAGGCATTAGAATTATATGTCAGAAGTCTGTGTCAAGCATAGAAGCTCACTTGCATCCTGTCAGGGACCACTGGGAGCTCACCTGGCATACAGAATTGTAGCAAGCAAGTAAGAACTGATCATGTCAACATCATTTTCCATTTCTTTTTCTCTCCTCCAAATATAGGTGTGCCCTTTCTGCTTACAGTTGGGACAGTGAGTTTCACACACATTATTCTCTGAATTTCTTTATATGTTCTTATACTGCTTTTATATGAATTCCAGTATAAAAGATATTCTTTGACCATAGAGTTTGTTTTCTTGAAAATATTCTTCCTGGCAATAAAATTGCATCCAGTACAGTTTATATTGATTATTCTAATGCTTTTCCAGCTGACATCATCCAGGACTGTGCCTCTGCAACAACACTAAGGCTGGCCTATTTATGTAATTATGCTCAGGGAATGGAAGTCCATCCACACTTCATTGCAAACATTGTAAACATTTTTTTCTCTATTTAATGTCAGAGTTGTATGTTTTAGATTATATATTAAAACTTGCATAGTTATTAGACTCACATGGCACAAAGCACAGGCCAGGCACGGTTTGCAAATTTCATTAACGTGCTTTGTATTTAGTTTTTGGATGTTCTAGTGGTTTTTATTGTTTTAAAACATTGGCAAAAGAACAGGCAAGACTATCAAAGCCCTAAAGGTTAGAAAATGAAGCCAAATGCATAAAGGACTCTTACCCAACCAACAAGATACTTAGGGAATATGTTGGCTCACAAAGAAGATGAGCAAAACTTTTTATATTTTCCCACAAGCTGAATGGATTTTCACTGCAGTCCTTGTTGTAATCACTTGCTCTCAGATACAAAAACTGAGCTACTTCCCTGTATATGTAAAAAAAGAAACATTTTTAATTTAGAAGATAAGATTTTTAAAGTTAAGAAAAATGTAGAAGAGTGAGAAAACATGAGAGTTATAATGTTACCAAATAACTACAGAGCAAGGTGTATTAGCATCTTAATGCTAATGAATACGAACTTAAAAAACCGCCTACTGCCATTTTTGTCTGCAGCTCCAGTGAGCAGAGAAGTGAGGAGACCTGCATATGCAGCTGCATTCAGAGCACCGAGGAAGGAAACTGGGTAGATTTCTAGGAATTCTGGAACAGAGGACTTAACTAAATATGTTTCCTAAAGATAGACTTTATTTTGATATGGGAAACCAAACCAAATTCCTCTTAAACAGTCTTTTTTTGGCATTTTGTTATTAAATAGAAAGCTCTAATGCCAAGAAGTTGGGAATAATATGAAAAATCTTAATGTAGCAGGTGTATAATTTAATATATGACTTATTAAATTTTCCTACATTTTATTTTCACATGGTGTGAACACTGTGGTATGTAGCCATTAGATGAGTATTCTCTTTACTTCTCCTTCTTTGTAGCTTTCTGCAAGAAGATTTATGACAAGTCACACTATGGGGATGACTGGGTAAGGCATCAAAAGCAATCTTGCCTTAAGCTTATTTCTATATTGCATAAGATTTGAATCATACCAAATGTTTACTCTTATAATGCACTCCTTGTTCTTCTTAAACTGCCATTGACTGGTGCTGTGAATGACCAATTTGGGGCTGTACTTGCCTTCATTTATGTCAAGAGGAAGCTTGGCATCAAAGAAAGTTGATTCAGATCCTCAGATAAAAGGTATTAGATTGCGGATGCATGTATTGCCCTTGGTTTAAGGATAGACTTTACAGAAATTTTGTTTGGATGCAAAGGATTTGGAAACAAACACAAAAGTGAATAAAATTTCTTGGTTGCCACAGATGAGTGTGAAATGCCGTTTCTGAGAGAAAAAATCCTTACCATTATGATACTGCTGATACAAATGTGGCAGTAATACAGTCTGGGGACTGTTTGAGGAAGAAGAAAAATGGTTTCATTGTTTATCTAAAAATGACTACAAAATGAGCAAGTAAAGAACTGTTTTTGTTGTCTTATTGCTGAAATTTTGCATCAGAGGACTTTGTATTAGTTATTCCAGCAATAATGTCTCAGTCTGAATGACAAAATTAGTAATGTGGTTTTAAAAAAAAATTACCTTATGTTTAAAACCAATATGTTTAAACATAAGCCTGAGCCCCTGGCTCAGGGGGAGAGGAGGTTATTTGCAAGCTGGTCACCTGATCAGGATACTTGCAGCACATTTGTTTCTCTCTTCATTATGAAATTCTGAGTTTTGTCTAGAAAAATTGTGGACCACAGGAAATATGTTTTAACAGGGGAGAGCTGTATGTAAATAGTATAAATACACAGGTTTTGATGCCTTTCCTGCTTTTGAGCTGTGAAAAGTTTTAATAAATATTTATTGCAATGTTACATTATGGGTTTCTGTGGTGGTGCTATGAACAGTAATTTCATGCCTTTGTAACATATTATTATTATTTCTTATTCTTTACATGCTTTTACAAGTTTTTTCTTTTACTCCTCTCTTTATGAAAGTTTGTGAATAAATATACATTTCAAATTTATGGAACTGGTATTCTATAAATATGCAGAACTCCTTTATGTAAGTGAGAAGAATAAAGGAAAAAATCATAGGAAATAGAGTTGGCAGAGGTTTGTGGAGGTTATGTAGTCTATATTCAGCTTCAATAATTCAGTTCTGCCTTTGCCACCCCTGGAAAACATTTGTCTAATTCCTCTTTAGAAGCTCACAGTGACAGAGATTTCACAATCATCCAAGGCAATCTATTCCCACGCCTAGTGATTCTTGCAGATAAAGGAGTTTTTCTCCTTTATGTGATATCCAACCCGAATTTCTCTAGTTGTAATTTGAGTGTATTTCTTCTTGTCCTCTTTCCAAGGACATGAAGAACAGATTATTCCTTTGCTCTTTGCAGCAGCCCTTTTCTGTACTTATAGACTGTTATCAGGTCTTCCTTCAGGCCTCTCTTCTGTAGACTAAACAAACCAAATTAGTTTTTGATTTCAGTTTAATGTTACTTAGCTGTCTGTGAGATGTAATGTGGAAGAAACATTTGCAAAGCACACAGCATTAGGACAGTTATAGTTTCAGAAGACACAGGAAGTGTGCTTAGCTCTGCGTTTTATGTGCTTCTGTCCAATTTATTTCCTAAATTTAAATTTAAAGCTTTGTCTCACACTTGTTTATAAGTCTCGGGACTTTAGTCCAGGGCTGAGTTCAGGTTCCAACAGCCCCTATAGCCAACAGAGTACTTCATTCAAGGGTTTTAACTGAGATCAACATTTACATAAGGTCAGTTAAAACTGACAATTAGAACTACCTGAAGGGAAATAGCAGTGCCTTAATATTGGTCTATATCTGTAAAGGAAGATTCTGTAATTCAACTTCATAGGAAGTTGTTCTCTAAAAGAATAATACAGTTCTTTCTACTGATGTGTTATTTATCCAGCTTTTTTTTTTTTTTTTTCCTGAAAGAAATGAGGGGACTCATAACAAAACTGGTAAATACATTTATTTAATTTCAAAAAAATAAGTGAGTAAGCTTGTATCAATTCCTAAGTTATCTCTCATATTCATGAAGATCTTGGAAATTATTACAAAGCCTGCTGATATTTCTCATAGAATCATAGAAACATAGAATATGCTGAATTGAAAGGACCCTTAGGATCATCAAGTCAACCTCCTGGCCCTACACAGGACACCCAAATTATGCCAGGATTATTTTTTTACCTTTTCTTTTGTACTCCTCTTATACACCCTTTTATTTAATTTTTATGTACCCTTTTATATAATTTTTATGTATTCTTAGTGCTTTTATCCTTCGCACTTGTAATTTTCCAAGCCTGATAACTTAGCTGAAATCCACTCTTCTGTTAGGCCAGAAGACCAAATGTTCTGGAAGCCCCAGACACCAAGGTCCTCTCCAGAACACATTTTGTAAACTAAGATAGGCCCATCCAGGGGTGAGATTCCTCGCAAAGGGAGATTCATTCAAGTCTCTCACTGGGGAATTTTTGATAGATATGCTAATTTGCAAGGCCTATAATTGTGTGCATTTCAGTGTGTGGGGGGTGGTGTGTACATTTTGGGGCATTCCACCTGGACAAAGTGCTGCACCCAAGGATCCTTAAATAAATACAAAAATAAAACCCCCTTTTTCCCCAACCATGTCTTGGCTTTAATTTTAAGACCAAGGAAAGGCAACACCAAGAATCACACCATGTGCCTGAGGGTGTTGTCCAAATGCTTCTTGAACTCTGTCAGGCTGGCACTGTGATCACTTCCCTGGGGCACCTGTTGCAGTTCCCAGCCACCTTCCACGTGAAGAACCTTTCCCTGATATCCAACCTAAACCTCCCCTGGCACAACTTCAGGCCATTCCCTCAGGTCCTATCACTGTCACCACAGAGAAGAGATCAGTGCCTGCCCCTCCTCTTCCCCTCACAAGGAAGTTGTAACTGCACTGAGGTCTCCCCTCAGTCTCCTCCAGGCTGAACAGGCCAAGTGCCTCAGTCACTCCTCACACAGCTTCCCCTCAAGGCCCTTCACCATCCTCACTACCCTCTTTTGGACAATATTCTCTGATGGCTTTCTATCTTTTTTATATTGTAGCACCCAAAACTGCCCCAGCACTGGAGGTGAGGCTGCCCCAGTGCAGAGCAGAGCAGGACAATCCCTCCCTTGCCCGGCTGGCGATGCTGTGCCTGATGCCCCCAGGACAGGGTTGGCCCTCCTGGCTGCCAGGGCACTGCTGACTCGTGTTCAACTTGCCATCAACCAGGACCCCCAGGTGCCTTTCCACAGTGCTCCTCTCCAGCCTCTCATTCCCTAGTCTCATGATTCTCAGCATTTAAGGTTATTTGGGTTTTGTATGAAAGAAAGGATTAACTAGTCACTTCCTCACTAATGTCCAAGTGCTGTTCTTTCAACTGTTTTTCTTTCTTTTCAACACGTACAACGAAGGGCTTATGCAGTTGTCTTTGTTAAAGGACAAAACATTTTTGTCGTGAGCTGCTCATTTTGTTATGGTTAGCATAAAAAGGACTGATAGAGTGATAAGTTTATAAGGCTTCAGGTAAAATAATCTGGAAAATTTATCAACCTTGACTTGCACAGAATATTATTTGAAAATGTTTTTTCTAAGACCATGTTACCTAATCTACACAGACAAATAGGGAGACAAAACTGCTTTGGCAGCCAGTGATAGATTTAGGGGTGAGAAAAAACAAATCATTAAGTGATATGACTTGTCGACCTTGATAGTAAAATAACCCCAAAAAAAACCTCCAAGAAACAGAAGAGTGGTAAGAGTGAGGAAATGCCCTTACTTTTGTGTTTTGGGTCAGTGAGAAAGAGACTGGAATTCTACCTTCAGATTTAGCACTGTATTTGAAAGAAGAGTGTAAAGAACGGAAGCTAGATTGGAAAAAATTACAGCATACAGTAAGTTTTAGAGGTGACTTGACTGGCACATAAACATATTCAGAAAACAACAGATATTTAAAATCTCTTTAGAAGAGAAAGAGAGAATGCTTTTAATTCAAAGGAAAATTCAAGGTAAATTGAAGACAAATTCAAACAGGAAATTAGGCACATGTCCTTTGAAATGTGATAGAAAGAGAATTTATAGGCTTTCTATCTCATCATGTCATCAGATGAAGACAACCTGCTGTCCTGTGAGAGGCATTTCAGCAAAGCGCAAGTAGCCAGGTTCTGCTTGGGGACAGCAGGGTGACATAGATGGGCTTCTAGCATGCAGGTAGTGAGAGCAGATCACAGATCCCTGTGGTTTCTCTTTCTCAGAGCCATAGCCCTTGGCACTGAGCTTAAAACTCTGAGTTATGAAGGATATGACTAGTAAGCTTTCTGTTCAAATACACCAGTTTCTAATTCCCTTCTACAGAAGTGGCAAGTAGATGTTTATCTCTATGCTGGTTGCTCAGTGTCAATTGTTTGCCTTTCACCTTATTCACACAACCACAGTGTTGAATTATTCCATTATCTTGTGAACAGCCTTGCAGAGTACTGGCAAAAAGGTTTTGGACAGAGAAAACTCAGTGAGATGAGCTGTTTCTCCAAGGTCAGCTCTCAGGTTCACAGGAATTTATTGTGTACTTCCATCCACTTGAAGCATGATTGGTCAGCTGGTGTCATCCACCAGATTCCTCTCCAAACAGGATTCCAGTGCAAGGATTGAAGAACCACTTCAAAGAAGCCACTGTTTAGTGCAAGGGGGGTTTTTTCCCACTGATGTGTCCAGTCCCCCAGGCCAAACTGTGTGCAGTTCCTCTTCTAGAAACAAAAGCCACTACCCTAGAGAAAGAGATCAAGAAAATTACTTCCTGACCTCTCTGGGCTTTAGAAAACTAACTTGGAATTCAGCAAGGATGTAAATGTTTGTGACACTAAACCAGAAAGTACAGAGAGTACAAATTCGCCTTGCATTCTCTGTGTTATGCCTATTTGTAGCATTTCATTTCCTAAGCTTTTTTTTTTTTTCCTAAGATATTTTGTTTTCCTCAGCAAGATGCCATAATTTGGGGCACTGCCAACACAGATGATTCTGTGTGTTAAACGCCACTCTTTGGATCTCAGACTTTCCTTGACACCCAACACCTGGATGCCAGTACACAGCTCTGTTCCTGAGTAGCCTTGCTAGGGAAAGGAAGCTCAACACGGTGCCCACTACCCTCGCTGAAATGGCTCTTCAGGACAGGATGCATCAGAGGCTTGTCCATGGTGATCACAGACATTTTTCCTGTGTGTTAAGTGGGCCTAGAAGATCAGTTTGAGAAAAGAAGTAAGCCCTTGCTGGAGTTTAGTTTTACCTTCACTGATAAGAACTGCTCTCTTTTGTCGGGTACCTCTAGCCAGGCAAAGGCATGAGTGTCCCTAGGGCTAACAAGGTGCCAATTCTCTAATGGGCTGCTCCTTGTCAAGGCTATGAGAATGCTTATGGTGCGTGCTCAGGGCACATGGATCACTGATGAGCTCCTTCAGTGCTCAGTGCTCTCATATTTCTATTCCATAACTCTTTATTACACAACACAGGTTCAGTTCAGGCCACCCTTGCCCTGGACACAGAGACCTACCACATGTGAATCCTTCCATCTGGGGAACTGCTGAGCCCCACATCCAAGGATGTGCTATGGCAAAGGAGACGGAGCAGCCACATGCACTCCTGCCCTCTTCTCTGGCCAGAGCAAATCAGCCAGAGGAGACATCCTGGGCAGGAACAACAGCTCCTCGCAAAAATGATCCCTGTAGACACCATTTCTGCAAGGGATGTAAAGCACCTGTTTTATCAGCTTTTACTCATCTTAAGAAGTCTGTTTATTGTTACCATTTCTCTTTCCCAGTTCCACCTAAACTCTATTTCAGGTCTTCATTGTAGTTTTTTCTAAGTAACATTTAAAAAATGATTAGTAATAGCCTCTCCTGTTTCTGCTTTGCCTCCCCTCCCCCTTTCTCACCAGCTCTATTTTTGGCTTTTTACTGTGTTTTGCTTTCCAGGAGAAATGAAAGACTGTTTACTGATCCTGTCCCCACCCTTTCCTGTCACAGATGGTCCTTGAAATTCGATGGAATAATAGCTCTGCATGTTCTGTTCCCTGTCCCCTCCCCCCAGCTCTTAGAAATGAATTTTGGTATTGTTGAAAGATTCCAGATGAAACTGCCAACTCAGAGTGTCTCAAATAAACTCTATCAAAAGAAAACTAATTTAATAAGTTATAAAAATATAGTTGCTACTTAATTCTCTATTTTGATAGTGAACAAGGATGCAGGAAGGTTTGGATCATCTTGAATGGACCCAGTATTTGCTATCTTCTGTTGAGCCTTCTGGTATTTTTAAGGACTACGTTGAATAAATTCCATTTTTTATTCATCTGGAACATTGACACAAATGGGAACAGACACCTAAGAGAGGAAGTCTTTTGTACTGGGGAGGAGGGATTCCATTATTACTCTTTAACTCTGGACACTGAAAGTGGAAGCTGAAGAATAAGCCCCTGGGAAAGTGGGAGGAATGGAACCATATTAGCGGATAAAGATGCGTTATTTTCAAGTTAAACAGAGAGTTCAGGACCTGGCGACAGAGCTATAAAACAGACTAGATGGGGTTATTACAATCGTCTTCAATGTTATACTTTTTCCATGTGCAATGTTTACTGAGTGGAATTTTAAAAAAGCATGCAAGCAGCTAAACAAACAGATTTTTGGCATCATTTCATTAAAAAAAATAAAAAGAAAGCTGAGGATTAATAAAACAAAAAAGAAAAGGACAACCCCACCCATTTATATTGCACGGAATTCACGTGGCAGGCTGGTTAACAGTTAACCTAGTCATGCCTATAAATGATTTATAAATTGATCAAAGGCATATATGATCCCAGTTTTTATTGGAACAGTTGCCTGAGCAACAGCTAGTGACTGCATCCTGGTCTTGCAATGGGAGGTGCTCTTCCTTTTGGGAAGGGGATCAAAGCTGATACATGGTTACACAGCTTTGGTAATTTACCTGAAAAAATTGTGTAGACATTGTGACTGTCCAGTAGGAGCGTGTCCAAACCTGCCTTCAGTGGTTGTGAACCTAATCTGATTCATTTTGGGGAGGAAAATACAATATCAAATACAAAATCTTGGCATGCAATAAGAGCATAGTTATCAGGACAGCCTTGTCTCATAGATAAACACGAATTTAAAAAATCAAATAAAATAATGGTTTTTAGATGTTTTAATTTTAATTAAAAATACTTAAATCTTTTTGGAACTGTGAATCCAAGTATTACATCCAGTTGTACAATAACAAGTGAAAAGGTGAAATTGAGAGCATTCACTACTGATCTCATCAACTTGTCTAGGGTTATTATTGTGTATAAGGATAAGCTATTGTGATTTCAAACTCCTTTGTCTGCTAATAAATTAAAGCTTACTTCTTTTACATCACACTCATACAGCACTGCAAATTGTCATGCACAACTCAGAGAAAATAAAAAATTCTTATTTGGAAACCCATATAGTTCTGCAACTTCCCAGCAATGCATTTTCAGAAATGCTGAATAAAACAACTCACAAGGAGAGATCCTGTGGGAAGCTCAAGGTAGCAGAAGATGGGAAAACCTGTCCAATTTGTTGTTGACATATCAGTCCTCCCTAGCACATGGTGGACTAATCTGTTTCATGTATGTCTATATTAGGTATTCACAGTCACGTTTTTCCTTCCCCAGATGTTTTGTAGCTTTCCTTGGAATATTTGGCAGGAACTACCTAGATCTATCCAGCCTCCATTGAGGAAATTATGATGAAAGTGTGCTTGTGGCTTGACTGTGGCATTATTTCATCTCCCAGGCACTGTTTGTGTTTACAAATACAAATAAGCATAACACAGTCTGGTGCAAACACATAGCAAGGTTCTTTCATAGCTAGAGTGATTTTTGTAGCAAAAATGATGGCAAAATATAACAAAATTAGTGCTGTTAAAGCTCATTAATTGGCTACTATTACTGAAATGAAAATAACATAACATTAGGGTTAAATTAGGCCAAGGGAAGCACATGTGATTGCTTACCCTATGAGGGGTGCAACACTGAGTGATATAGACCTTATCTAATATCACAATGTCACTTCATTCTCTGTTGAACTGTTTTATTACGCTGGCACAAATCCAATCCTTGTCTTTAGCTATCTGTTTGAACTTCATGGATAAGAAAATAATGCCAGTAGAAACTCAACTTGAGACTACTGCTGTTGATGGTTTTGTGTCTACGTGAAACATTGAGCAAGTTTATTTCCAAGGTTTGTTGAAGTTTTTTGTACTGAGATGCTTTGCTAGGAGGTTTAAACACAAGAGAGCTTTGTCTTCATGTGTGCGGACAATTCTAAATATCCTCATGGCTGTTTAGCACCAAAGAAACCAAGACTAATCTAGTGAACATATTAAAAAAGGGGAAAATCTGTCACACTGTGTAAGCTGAACCTTTCTGAAACTAGTGATTCATTATTATGATATTAAATTTTTTAAGCTAACTAATTCTTCTGAGGGTCCATGGTGTTTCAGAGATGTTCACACAGGCAACACATTTCCTATGAAAGAAGGTTTAGGGGCTTGTGTTAGAAGAAGCTCCTAGAGCCTTTACTGCACTGGGATTATTGGATATTTATACTTCTCAATATAAACTTGATGGGCACAGGGCCTTAAGGCTAGAAAGAGGTCAGATCTTGGGACTTTGCCTCTGCCTGACACTCTTGGCCAGCTAGAGAAACTGGAAGGGCTGCAGACAAAAGAGGAATACAAACATTTGGAATAGTATCTCTCCACTTTTGTAGGTGGCAGTGGAAGGGCACATGCCCTTTTGGCAAGATGTGATTCTGTTTACCTTCAATAATAAGTTCCATTTTTGGTTTCACAGTGGAAAATGTAGTGCTTTCTACAACATACACTTACAATATTTAGCTGGAAAACCTTGCTGTTTGTTAATCAACCTGAGTCCTGGGAGACCTTCAGCTTGATGATCACTGAAGCTGAAACTACGAAGTTAAAAAAAATTAAAATTGGTAATATAGTTTAAACTCAGAAATGTGTTCAAAATTAAAAATCCTCTAGCTCACACCCTTTAGAAGACTAGACCCTTACTCTCTTACTCTCTGCCAAATGCTCAACTCTTCTGGCTCCACAGTAATCTACCCTGCCTTCTCCACTATAGACACCCTTTCAATGGCAGCTGCTAGTAATGATATATGCAGCCCTGTTTGTCGGAGTACGTAATGCCTTTAATTACAGCCAGTCCTCCCTCCTGCCCGGGTTGGTTCCAGAAGTAACAACACAAGTTGCCAGTTCAAGCACTTCATCTACTCAGACCTCAAAGTTTTTTTCTGACTGATTGTTTCATAGCCAAGAAAAGTGTCTTTAGGTTTTGTTTACCTAATTCTAAAACCAGCCGTCCAGGGAATGGCATATATCTTACAGATATGAGACATGGAATTAAAATTTAAAAAAAATTCCTCAGGGACACTGCCTCTATCTGTATCACAGTTTTGTCCTATATGGACTGTGATATGGTAAAGGCATTCATTGTTTAGTGTTTTTTGAAGGAAACAAAAAAGATACCTAGTCCAAAATGTACCATGAAACTACCAGGTAAATACTTCAGAAAGCCTGAGCATGAAAGTAAGCCACTAGTGTTTAAAAAGTGTTACTTGAAAGTTCTCAATAGTTTCACTCAGTTTTTTTCAGATTATATTGCTGCTTTAGAGTGCTTTTCACCTCAGCCTTACAGACCAAATAAATAAAGAGTGTGTCCAAGTAAATATTCACTCTCCTCTTAGAAAAAAACATAACAGACTTAAATCAAGTCTCCGCTATTCAAAGAGCAAGTATTTTTCTTTTCTATTTCTTAAGAAATGCCTTTGGCTTGGAAAGATCTTTTTATATGAAATTTACGGATATTCAATATTTGAAGGTAAAAGGTGTTCATCCTATCTAGCACACATGCTCTACAGCAGCGATACAAATATATCTCAGACAAGCTGCATGACACAGCAGGCAGAGGACAAGACATCTATTCAGGGGACAGAGCATCTGTTCCTGACCCTCACACAGCTCTGCCATGTGACTGGAGGGGAAACGATTCTCCTCAGCTCTGGTTTCTTTGTCTGCAAAAATGGAGACAGCCATTCATATCTGCCTTCGGATATGGTGTAGAACATTAATGGAAAAAAAATTTTTTTTGAGCTGTGTTTAAAAATGTTGTGCTTACAATCACATCTACACTTTTACCTGGAGAAATTAGTAAAGCAAAAAATTATTCGTCATACTATTTTAGAAAATATACTTTCAACTCATAACCTTTACCTGATTCTACTTTTCACTGAAGAAGGTGATTTTTTTCTGTTTCAGATTTGATCTCCTGACTGTTCAGATTGAGAGTTAACTTGGGATTCTATTTACGGGTTAGGTTTTATATATTTGTGTGAATTACTAAAAGACCATGTATGTGCCAAGAACAGAATCAGCAGGACAACCATGACAGGCCATCTTTACAATTCCTTAATTTTTGTTTCTGAAGACCTTGCACAAAAGAAGATACGAGGGATGAAGATTGGAAAAAAGTTGGCATGTCTATTCAGATGTGTATTGACACATCCTCCAACACCAAACAAAGCCTTTTTTACTTAAAAATTCAGTAAATGCATGATGGGGGCTAGGCCTGTAAACCAGTTGAGCTCAGAGCTCAAGAAGCGAGTGATGAACTGGTAGGTGTAATGCTGATATACCATGAAGAGCTTGTGAAGAGTATTTTATATGGATGCAGAAAAACAAAACAAAACTAAACAAGATGAAAAAAGGAGTAGGGGAAGTGAAGAAGAGAGTGTTTTGAATACCATCCGGGATATATATAAGTTCCTGAATTCCTGAAAGCCGGAGAAAAGGAGGTGCTTTGAGTAAGAGAACTATGATTGTCCTTGGTGATGCCAAAGGATGCAGCAGAAACAAAGACTCAGGCCCCCCAAGGTCACCTGGGTGCTCTGTCCTTCAGTAGCCTATATCTACCCTCATGTTAGTATAACGTCTCCTTAGAGAAATAGACACATCTAACTCATTTTTCTTATTCCAGTACTTTGCTTATCACCAGAGAAAATTTTAAACTGAAATAAAATATCGAAATGTATCAAATTAGTCATAAGCAGATTATATTATTACATGTTTGTAAAGTTCATTGACCTATTTTATTTTCCAGTTTCTCCTTTTCTTCAACCATTTGACTTCTGAATATTCTGTCTGTCTGCTTTGGTAAAATTCTTTGTTTAATCCCTTTCTTGTGTTCAGATGAGACAAAACATCTGAGTCGCAGCAACCCCATGGTGTTGTGTTTTTACACTGGTTATTTATTTAACTGAAATTGAACTTAATCTCAGATCCCTCTAGTGTGAATTTGAGATCAGTTTGAAATATATAGACCAGGGCTGGGCAATGATAATGGACAAAGAGATGGGCATGAAGAAGTTGTTTAACTGACATATTTTAGTTCATGTCCACCAAGCACTGATGTGGGGCTTTTTCTCTTGAGTGGTAAAAGGCCTGGGAACCTGACAGCACAAGGTTGTTTCTGTTTGTGCAAGGTCATCTGTAAAACAGAGAGCAGCAGGAAGCTAGAAGACGTGATCGATCTTTTTGAAGTCTCTCCTCTTCAGCCACTCTGCAATGGGAGTTCATGTTAGCAGGCACACAGAATAAAGTCACAGGACAGGTCAAGGCAGTCCTTCACAGAGGGCTGGAGAGAGGCATGTGGGAACAACTGATACCATGCTTCACAAGGATGGAGGGGAAGTGCATCTGCTGTGATAGGGATAGTTTTGCCTTCAGAGTAATTGGTAGAGATGGCAGTCAAGAGGCTATCAGGGAAACCTCTGTTTGTGTGTGATTATTTATTTGGAGAACCATGAGGATATCCAGGGACCAGGACAACCAGACCATAAACACATACTAAAGGGAATGTTCTGTACAGCAACAACCAATTCAATGACCATGAAAGCTGTGAGAGCAGGAGGGTGATGGGTCACAGACAGCAGTGAAGGTTGATGCCTTTTCCCTAAGGCATCTCCTATGCCTACTTTTGGAGGTAAGGCTGGATCCAGTGTACCACTGGTACACATCAGGTAGGTCGTGTTTAAGGCAGCTGGGACTGTGTGTGGATCTTGTTTGCCTGGGAATCTGAAAGGTAATCAGGATGACCTACTCGTTTTATTTATCATTCCAAAGCAGGTAGGAGAAAGAAAACCGTAAAGGACATAAAAGCCACCCAGGATAGAGTTTTCTAGATTAGAGAGGCTGCCTAATAATTTGTAGAGGTCATTCTTTCTTTGGCTCAAAACTATTTTTTTCATGTTTTTTTCAGCTGATGTCACATAAACAGAGGCATGAACTTTTTTGGTGTCTGCTTCCAGTGTGCAGAACTAAAATAAGGGTATGGAAAGTGTTGCCTTACAGCACAGGAAAAAGAAATCGCCTTAGAAAGATTTCACTTTCATGATTCAATTAAACAACACAAAACTGGCTAGAAGTAATTTTAAGCTCTGGATGTGAAATACCACCTTTCATATCATATAATGCCATCTTTCTGTCCTGTGACAATGACAGAGGACCTGAACAAGTTTTGTCTACTTTCAAAACAAAAATTATACAGATTCTATAAATGGTATCAGTCATAGAGAAACCAAGGGAAGAAGCAGTCTAACTTGTATGATTATGTTTACATAAATTTTGGATTTCTTTCTAAGTTTTCAGTTTTCTAAATTTTCAGTTACTATGGAACTGTCATCACCTGCAAAAAAGGTGCTGAGGATGTCACAATGATTTAAGTCTAAAATGTCAAATGCTTCCGAGCACAGAGAACAAGAGCCCTAATGCTATTACCTCAAGTTTGAGGAAATTTATCCTTTATAAAAGACATTAAATATTCCAGACATCCAAAAAGGAAGTCTTCATTTAAGTTTTGCTTTCTCTCCTGCCAAAATAAGCATGTTTTTTAACAATGTGTTTTAGTAATGTGCTTTCAGTGTCTGCATTTTTTTGTGAGATTACTGAATCAGTTACCTGCATCAGGAGTTGAATGAAACTCCAATCAAAGCATAAACATATCCTGTTGTTGGGAGGTAAGCAAATGTGCTGTAGATATTAGCTTGTCAGGTACATCATGTCGTAAAGGGTCATCACAGAGAATGTGTACTCAGGTTGAACTTCCATCTCTGATTATTTTGCATGCACAGCAGTCCAAGCAATGAAAGTGTTACTTTTAGAGGTTTTTTTTTTTTTAAAGGAATTTAAATGAAATGTGTGTGAAACCCAACATGTATTGTTTGGACACATATCAGCTACAATGAAAAAGCAGATACACGAGTCAGTTGGATTTCTGGTTTAAAATGGGCCATTCTGGTGGATTCTAAAACAGATAAACAGCAACAGCCTAAGCTTGGGAGTTGAACAGCAGAAGTGCAAGCAGGATCCAGATTTCAGCCTTTGCTCCTGGTCCTAGAGACATAGCGTTACGCAAAAGTAGACATAGAGGTGGAGGAAGAGATTGGTGAAATGAGTCCCTGCCACCTTATTTCAATGCTCTGACATAAAGACAAATAGGAAAACTCACAGCTGTGTGTTTAAAAGCGCATGCATTGGAAATGAAGTTTCTGTGTTGAATAAAGTAACATGTCTCTTATTTTTGCTCACACGTGGATCTAAGAATGATGATGAGCGCAAACCTTCAAGGACAATTTCTTCTTGACATGCGATGTTGAAATTTCAAACAAAATATTTTTGGTATAATAAGATTTTATAAAGAAGAAATGGTATTTATTGTCATGCTCTTGATGATGCTCTTGAATTTGTAATTTCCTGAGTAAATGATGTATTGATAAGATCAGGATAAAAATTACACATGCACTATGTGTCCTTCCAGACAGGTGCACTTAGGACTGGGAAGGATAGAGCTGTAGTAGGCAGTGGTACCTAGGGGTTGCAGACAGCACAGGATGAAAAAGAATCCAGAAAAGACAAAGATTTAGGTTTCCACTGAGGAATTGCAAGGCACAAAAGCACTATTTACTTCATAGCACATTGTTCCACACCTCCATGCAAAGTGGGTGCTGCCAGGTAGTCCAAGGATCTGTTTTCTCTGCTCTCTCACATCACAGGTGGTGAAGAAACAGTTGGTGGTGTGATTCATGCCCTGGAGATGTGTTATGGTATCCTGCTATCCTGATTTTCATGGCAGAAATATTTCATAGTAGGAAAAAACCAAACATACTGGTGGTGACAAAGCATTGCACCTTTGAAACTATGTATAGTCTTCTATGTGTATAACTACTACGTCTTCCTAAAGAGGCTCTTTCCTCCTAGGCAGGTTTAGCAAGTATTGTGTATATATACATATGCCAGCTTGTTTCTATGTGTACTTCATGTAGTAAATTAAATGATTTGTAGCAGCCAGAGCACAAATACACTAGAACTTGGTTTTGCAAGATGCTCTGATTTCACTGGGTTTATTCCAAATGTCATGTACAGTTTGTCTCTCAACATGCCTGAAATGTTTGCTAATTTGTAGCATTCATATTTCATGAGGGCTTGTCACAAAGAGGAAAATGTTACATTCCAGTGAATTGCGGAAACAGATTACTGGGAAATGTTAGGAAATTTTAAACCAGGCAAGATATGGGAACGGAGGGGTATATTTCTGAAGGGAAAAAAAACGCAGAAAATAGAAAAAGGAATAAAGGTAGTGATACAAAAATGGAAATATTGTGGAAAATAATCCTATTAGCAGGGCTGATTTGTATTACTGAAATTACTATTTCATCAAATTTTAAGACTTTTTTAAAGTATTTTTCATCCTGCCAGAACTCAAGAATATATTTCATTTCAGCAAAAATGAAGAGGATGACAAGCATGGAGCTGTGAAAATAAGTAGTGTCTGTGTCTGAACCCTGGGGTAGGTGAGTTCTGGAAGTATTATCAGTATTCTCTCTTGGTCCTGGAGCCCAGGGACCTCCTAGAGTAGATTCTGATCATTTATCAATATTTCCTTCCAAAGAAAAACAAAGGGATGCTGTGTGTGCAGGTCATGGCCAACCATGGAGGCAGAATAAAAACAGGTTTGTAAAGGATACCAGGACTAAGTCTGCATCTGCCATGTGGTCTAGGCTCACCTAGATTGACTTTATAGACTGTCTTTCTACCTTCTGTATTTTGGTTTGCTCACCTATTGATAAAGAGGAAGAATGGAAAATATTTGGAGAGAATATGAAAGAAAATGCACTAATCAAGAGATAGGTAAAAGTAATAAGACCTTTAAGGTGAACTTATTAATACTGTGCCATTTTAGTTCAGTTTAGTTGTCATCTAGTTTGCTTTCTTCAAAGCACCCTGATGCCATCAGCCCTGCCTGTTCAGCTGAATGGTTTGTGTCACCTGTCTCTTTCTCTAGGAATATTAGTAGTTATGAGTATGGAGCAACTTCACAATATATATTCATTTGGTGTAGGAAAAAACCTTTTCAACTAACTTGTTTTCATAAAGAGTTTTTTGTACATGAGCCAATCTCAATGGGGAAAATGCTTTAAATCTTTTGGCAGTCTGGGAAACAGTCTTAGAAGAAGTATTTGTAATAAGCAATATTTGGTTTATATCTGTTGTTGGCAAGAGGGTTGCCAAAGCAAATTTCCCTCATACGACACAACCTACACTACTATTTGCTCTGTAACATACTGAGGACATTTAGGGTGACATAGTTGAAAAATGTCTGTCAATATTGATATCTTCCAGAATTTATCATTACAGAATATAAAATGCACAATGTTTGAAGCTGAATTTTTGTCCTCCAAAAGGCTTAGAAGTTTAAAAAAGTGTAATAATTTCACTTGACACCTAGGTAGGTCTGTGCTGCCCTGATGGGTTCAGTTTACAGTGGAGGTAACCTGCTGAGCCCTTCAGCTGTCATTCTCAAACATTGTCAATAAACTGATTCAAGCAGATTCTCTTAGAGATGTACTTCCATTTATTGCTACAAAAAGTAAAAGTAGGCATTTAACTATGATTTTGGTGAGTTTCTGCCTAGAACCCTACAGCTGGTGTTAGCTTCACTGATAAAGCAACCATTTACAAATTTGCCCTTTTGTTCTTATTTTCATAGGAGCTGAGCTGACTCAACAAGAGATGACTACAATAACTTTTAGATAGATAAGAAAAAAAACAGACTATTTGTTTTAGCCTACCATTTTCTTTAGACATTTTTCTTCCAAAAATTTAGGTCATCACCAGCAAAACACTTTTTTTCATGCCCAACTGAATTATTTGGTGCTTGACTAATAGAAAACAGCAGTATTTTAGACTTGTGCCTGCAGAGGTCTAGCTGTAAATACAGTTGTGTAGAAATAATATCAAATAAATTCAAGCATGTGTTTTTAAAGCAGCATCACTAAAGTCTGGCTAAGTACCATTGCACTTTATTTTAAGGTATCCCCCGTTCATGACGCTCTTCCCCTCAAGGGGTTCCTTAGGTGTGCAGGTTTTATGCTGTGAAGGCTTTCCCATTCACATCTTGCAAAAGCTTTCTCTGAAGTGTGAATCTTTGTCAGCATGGTCTCAAGCTGAATGACAGGACCTGCCATTCACCTTGGGCTTTACAGAGCCCTGGATGTACTGCCCCAGTAATGACCATGAGACACTGGCATCCAGTGCACTCAGACTCTGCTCTTCTCTTTGAAAACTTTGCAAACAGGAAGAAACAGCTATGGATGCCCGTGACATTTTCTCAAAAAGGCCATGAGATTACTTAGCTCCTGCTGAAGCTAACTGTAGTGAGAGGGGAAAGCTTGCCTGGGAATAGCGAAGAGATTGTTACCTAGCAAGCAATATGACACTCAGTGTAATGTGCAAATGTGCAAATTGATTATGACTAACAAATCCCTGACCCTGACATGCCACTAAATTTTATAGACTAAACAGAAGAAAAAGCAAGAAAATCTTCTAAGCCAGAGAAAACTGGAAGCAGACTTTGTTAGTGAAATTCTTGGGTAATTAAATCTTCTTCCCAATGTCAGCCAGTTTTGGTTTTCCAGATGGAGGACTAGATAGGTTTTGAAATGGTCCATTACTCACATAGTTGATATAAAAAACAAGTTGGTGATCCAATGAACTTTCTCCTTTCTGTTAGAAGTGTGGTCTGATATGGGTTTGTTGGGTAGGACTTTACCTGCTGGAAAAATATTTGAGGCCAACCTAGGCTAGTCTTTGGGCTACAAAGAAAGTCTGCTTTGCTGTTGTAGAGATCTAAGTATCCTAGCACTGGAGAAATAACCTATATTATGTAATTGGTTAGAAAAAGTGAAAACCTGTGACAGGTTTACTCATTGCTAAATCAACACATCTGCTGGATTTTGAACTTTCATGGGGCCTACAGAACTGAGCAGGAATTAGAAAATTGTACAGAAGTGGGCTGCTTGTACTAAAATGTATGTTTTATTTGAATTTAATTTTATTTAAAAATTCTTTGAAGCATACTAGAAAAGAAGTCACAGTAGATCTCAGCATTTGGCAAGCAAACTCAGTAGTATTATCTATGGATAAGCCTGCTTGAGGTTTCCCATCATTGAACTCTTTTTAACCTTGCTTTTAAAGTTGCTTTTAATTTTTCCAAGCTAGGACTAAAACTTTCCATTCCATAGCTTTGCCTCAGGTTGTATTTTGTATTTTATATTTGGAAAAAATCAGGCTTGTCTGAGGGTAAGGTAATAATTCTGGTGTTTCTTTCCATTTGGGAAATTTTACTGTTGTATGCTTTAATGAGGCTTGAAATTTGTCTTTCATGTACACCTCATGATTATCTGCCCCAATTCACCTTTGAGATGTCGTAATTTACACACAGCTGATGGACTTTTCAGAGCTCAGCAGTCTGTTCTTCCTCATCATGCTCAGTTCCTTCCTTATTCCTCGGAAGAGTTGGAGTTAGCACGTGTAGTCTGGACATGAGTACTTGGTTCAAGTTTGGATACTGGGACAGAAAATAAAACTAATGTCTGGCCACAATCACCTTGCCCCTGTGGTGGAGGCAGAATCTGGTGGGATCAAAAACAGGGAGGAAATCTGAACTGAGGAGGGAAAAGATGAGAAATACCAGTGAAACAATCCCACAGAGAAACTCCTTAACTCTAAGGAGTTAAACCCAGGTTGTGCATAATGCACACTAATGAGCACAACACAGTACCCAAGTGACGATGGGAGTTGAACAGAAAATGATTGTGTGCATTCATGTAATGAAAGCCTGTATTGCCTGATTAAGTTTGTCCAGGCAGTTTTCATTCTGGCCTTCCTCAACATCTGAATTCTTGGCTTTGAACCAAAGAGTTCTTCAAGTTCTTCTAACATATAAAGTGTCATATATAAATGGTTCCTTTGTTTTGAAGTTTGTCACTTCACTGCTTCCTCCTCTTTACTGAAGAAAAACAGAACTCATTGAAGATGGTCACGAACAAAGGAAAATACATTGGTAAAAATTACTTTGTGCGAAAGTTGAAGTTGAATATTGGAATCCTGAGGCTGTTTTGTAGAAGCTGAAAAGAAAATTATGCTTTTGACTTGAGGAAAAGGACAGCTGGACTCTTCATCAAGTCCTTTTGCTCTGATATGCAGAAGTACTTGCATGTTAGCTTCACAACAGATTTGACAAAGAAGCTGCTGGCTTACTCCAAGCTTTCTCCAAAACACTTGAAATGGTCATTCAGAAATGTTTATTTAGGAAGAGATCAAAAAGACAACTCTCTTTCACAAGCCAAACATTAAGGACAATGGAAAAAAAACCATCTGGCTGGATGGGGGTTGTAACAGCTGAAAAAGAAACAGAGTTTTTGGGACAGTAATTTTGACCTCGCTTCAATGCTGTCTTCATTTGATTTGTGTTGCTCCTTATTTTGACCAGTGATCCAAATGTGATCCAGTCCACCTGCCCTTTCTTCATAGAATGAAGCTGCAATGGTCATATGTTCCTATAATTCAAAGTAAGTTTCAAGTTAATTAGTAACTAAAAGGAAAATTGATCTGATCTGGCTAGTCAAGAATAGCTTTTAAAAGAAAGTGAACTTGTGCTTATTGGAGGATTTTTTTTCTTCTTTTCCCTTTCAGTCCACTTTGACTTTGTTCAGAGAGAAGAAAAAACCTAACAAACAAACAAAAAACCAAAACAAAACCCCCAGGCATACAAAAATCAAAGCAAAAAACCACCAGTATCTGCTTCCTGCTTTGGAGGGATTCCTGATCCTATAGAAAATAGGCTTTCTTGGCATTCCTGTGTATTGAGGGACCCCTCAACAAGAAAGAGGCAACAGTCCTGGAGGCAAAAAATCATCAATTCCCTACAGGAGAAGGTTGTCCTTTAAAGACAAGCCCACAAACACAGTAGGGGGACGACAGAATAGAATGGAGAGAAATATGTTATTTCCTGTTTAGTGTCTGAATCTTGTTTTTCCTAATTTCATTTTCCCTGAGCAGAACATTTGGGAAGAAGAATGGAGACCAGGTTTGGTGTAAGAAGATGGCTGAATAAACCTGGATATGTCACTCCCTTTCCATTTCTTCTTCCCCTCACCTTCTTATGTCTTCCATTTTTTCGAACTAAGATTCTCCTTGAGTGAAGTGTCCAGTTGTTCATTCCACATGTGTGTATGTGCTGGCCTGCCTGGGCACACTTTTTATCTTCCAGTCACCTTGACTCACCTTGCCTATGACTCCTCCTGTTTCATGCTGTAGAGCTGCACAGCTATTGCTGGGATTCATATTAGACCTGTGGGAGCTTACTCTTCCAGAAAAACCTTTGATCTACCCTCAGAGTTCTTTGTTTATTTTTTCTTAATCCCAATATTAGCTTGTTATTAGTGGTTCTTAGTTCGTTGTCCATTAGCAATCTGTGAAACTGCTTAAGTGCCATGTCTTCAGGAAGGTTTGTATTTGAAGAATTCCTCACTTGAAAAGAGGCCACACCACAAAGACATGGATACTCGATATGTCCCCATGGGCTAGAAAAACCCTTTAGCCTTTATCCCATCAGCTCTCAAACAAAAAAAAGGCAAGTACTCATTTTTGTTACCTGATATATGTATGAAGACAGTATCTGAAGTGAGATCTTGAACTATGTTTGAACATATCCATTGGAGACAGAGCTGTAAAATGCCTTTTCAGCCTTCAGGACTTCTACAGCTGTACAAACCAAGCAGAGAAAGAAGGTAGGAATCCAAGGAAAGCCTGCATCAAAGGGGAATGATCCACATATCGTTCACCGTCAAAGGTGAACATTTTAGTGCTATATAATAATAGCAAGAGAAGGCAACTGTGGTCAAGGCAGCTGTCATAAAGATCATCTTTGTAAGTTCTGGCCTTTTTATAGTACCTAAACCCCACATTTTTGGCTTTTGTTTCAGTCTTTAGGCAAATACACTTCCAAAAGAGTTTTAGAAAATGTCACTCCCTTCTAGAAGGTAGAACAGGAAATGTTGCATGTTATCATTGTTATAAGCAGTCTTGCTGCCACTTTTTCTGACAAAGAAGACAGTGGAAAAATAAATAGAACAAGTGCATTCTTTTTCTGTAATACCAACAAAGATATCTGTTGGAGGTGGAGAGTATGGTCCCTACTGTTTTAGGTGAAGGTGGAACAGTGAGTGTGATAGAAACAGGGGTGGTTCTCTTCCAGAAAATTTCTTATGAAGGTAAATCCTCTGGGAACACATTCGATGGGAGCAGAGATGTAGAAAGAGACCTATATTGATACAGATTTGTATATGGTTAGAGGAAATCTGCTATAGCAAAAATAGAGAATTCCTATTGAATCCAAAGGTGTTGGAAAGTTTGGCAAAATTAATGATTTATGTATTTTTTTATTTCATGGAAAAATTCAAAGTAAGTTGGAAGGGAGCCTAATTGGTTGTCTAGTCAAACTTAACTCAGGATTAGAACAATTTATGGTGTTTCCATGAGATATTTGCTTGACTTGATGTCTTGGAGGATTTCACACTTATTCCGGGTTATTTAATACAGTTTTTTATTAAGTTTCTTGGTAAAAGATTTGGGGTGGTTTTAAATTTGTTACTTATATATTTCAAGAATTTAGAGAAAAGGTATTCTTACTGAAGTATCTTATGCTGGACTTTTTTTGTCCTAAAAAATTCCTGCATGCCACACTAGAAAGGTAGTAACAACAAAGGGTTAAAATCTGTCACAGGAGAAGTGTTTCTTACTTGCTTTCAGATATTTACACGTTAAGTATGGGCTTATTACCCTTGGCTCCCTTTATAGAAACAGGCACCTTTGAAAGATAATTAATCTTTTCTTTTCAGCCACTCAACCTTTGGGAGGTGGAAACTCGTGATTTCCTACAGCTATTTCTTCGAATAAAGCCACTCCACTTTCATCTGTTTCATGCTCGTTTTGCAGGAGTATGAAGGTAACAAAGTTTGGGACTTCTTTTTTTAGAAACGGTGAATTTTAAACACTCAAAAAATTATTTAATGGAAGTTTAAGGAAAGCAAGTTTCAGAGCCAAGAGGATTAGTTATTCAGAACAGGTGCCTTAAGCTGTCAGAGAGCCAAGATTTTATAATGTAATCTTAATGCTCTACCATAATTTAGTTTAATGTCAGATATAAAACATGTTCTATGAATTCTGTCTGAATAATACTAAAACTAATACACTTTTCTGGCAAATTATCTCAGATAAGGGATTTGTTTGAGAACACTGCTAGCTCTCATGAAAGGAGAGTGCATTTTCATTTTGGAGCTGCTTCCTTTGTCCTGCAGCGATATTTCCAAGACTCCCAAGTGGACATTTAATGCCTAACTGAAAGAAAAAGAAAACAAATTGATATATTTATCTTTGACTTCTTTATATGTATAGACAATACATAATGTAATTTAGATCCTGATTATCACTGTCATTTTCCCTTTTTTTTTCGTAGCTAAGTATATATATACACGTTTTCTCTTTTTTTAAACAAGACTGGCGTCTATAATGTTACAAAGTTGTGCAGATTCACCCATTTCATGCATTGCTTCTCACATGGGAGGTTTTTTCTCTCATGCTTATATTCCTCCTATTACAGTGTGAGATGACAAAGAGGATAAAGTGCCAAACACATTGCACACAGCATCTTAACATCCTGCCTAGAGAGAAGACCTATTTTGAAACAACTGTGGGCTATTATTTGGAGTTTCTTCAGAGCAAGTTTTAGTTCATTAGAAGATTTTTATTTCACATGAGTAAACTTACTCTCAAATGCTACCAGCTGTACAAATCTAGAGGTCAAACCCATAAGTGATTTCACTCTCCAGATACTTGTTTAATTTCATTTACTGATGCTAGTATTAAATAATTGGATCATAACTCCAGTAGTTTTATTTCTAATGGAGCTCAAATCCTTATGTGCAGTCAATAATGTAAAATCATAGATAGGATTTTACTTTCTGGTTATTTTTTTGCCTCTGACTTTTCTTATTATTTTCTACATTTCTTCATCCTCAAATTTAGTATTATGATTCCTTTACTCACAGCCTTAAATGATGAAAATGAAAATAACTTCTTAATTTAAACTCATTCAAGATTTTGACAATGTTTTCTCACATATCTCAAGCTTGTCTTGGATATGCCAATTTTTCCTTACCCAAGAAGGATACATACACCAATTTTTCCTTTCTCTGCTTCCCTTGTTGTGTTGGTATATTTTTTCTAAGAGAGAGAAAATAGAGTAAAATGCTGCTGCACAAATAAAGAAGAAAAGTTAAGCAATTCATTAGTTTTTTCTCTGGACTTTCAACTAATTTGCTTTATTTTATAATTTCTGGTATCATGATAATATGTCAAGGCTACTCTTTGTCAAGCTCTTGCAGCACCAGATGCTTTGAAAAGGTGAAGATTGTTAATATTATTAAGGCAAAACAAATTTCAGGATGTAGCAGATTACACCTCTTCTGTCAGAATGGGCTGGACACATCCCCAGGAGAGGGGGGAGAGAATGGCAAACAGTGTTTCTGACCAGTTTCACTGTATTAGTCAATAACATTTCGAGAATAAAAATTAAATATTTGTAATGGCTCCATAGGTCTACAAATATTTAAAGACAAAAAATGTAGCTGAAAATGTTTGTCAAATAATGTCCAGGAAATTACTGGTAGTTTTTCCAGCTAGGGGAAGAAAATAGCTGAATTCTTGGAAAAATGATCCATCGTGGATATGCTGAACTTTGAAGAAAAAAAAAAAAGAAGTACGAGGTTAAAATGTAGTGCCTTTTAGTAAGACTGAATTTGGCCTGATTTTAAGTGCCACATTAACCTTATCATGTTTTGACTATGTGCAATGTTCATTCATTGCTCTTTATACTCACAAGCCATGTTTTATCTCTGGTAATTTGGCACTAACATATTCCTTGAGAATTCCTAAACTATGGCATATTTTCTCTAATGAAAGCACTGGTATGAAAAATATTTAGTCTTAGCTGCTACCACACACCAACAAAGTACCAGGAATAGACTGGAATTAAGCTACTTTGCAGTCCCTGTGTGTTAACGCTGTTTACTTGCTAAGCTGCAGCCACACAAGTGTGGGCTGCCTTTTTCTTAAAGAACCAGCCCCAACACTCCCTCTGGCTGCAGTATTCCTCAAATTAATGAGCACAGTGGTGAGGGAGAGTGTTTCAGGGAGACATCTCCTAAGAAACACCGAAGAGAGGAGGATGCTTGTGGGTTCCCATGGCTCTTTCACACACATTAATAATAATGATACTGCAGTGCATATTGTACTGGAATTATATACTCTAACATGTTGGTATAATTTACATATAAAAACCTCTTCATTTGTAAAACTTCCAGGTCCTTTGTTCTTTTAGTGTTCTAAGCAAATGTGATTGGTGGTGCTATTTCAGAAGATAGAGATGGTGATAGTACAGATAGATTTGAACATCAGTGACAGAGTAGATGAAGGACTGCAGAATACAGGTAATTGGTTACAAGTATTTGCATAAAGTATTGTTGTTTGGAGCCCGAGCCTCTTATTCACATCACTTGCCACAGTTCTGCTTTACAGGAGGCTGCCAGTACTCCCCACACAGCTTTGCTATAATTTGAATATATCCATATTAACTTCCCACCAAATAAGGATTGTAGCTGCAATCATGGCTAGCATCTTACTCTCTACTACAACTGTATTCTCTTTATTAACATAAAGAATTAGTGAGTGTAAATACAGCAGTAGAAGGTTCTAGCCAACACTCTGGAGTTGCAGTCTGGGTAGTTTCGATGTGCTCAGCAAGGACAGTTTATGCATAGTTGCTTGCTATGCAGATCACTGTTTTATCTCATCTTGGCACCAAAATGATTCAAAGGGCAGTGCTGAGTTAATCTGCCATCCCAGGAGACCTAGTTTGGTGGTTTTGGGGCCTAGTTTTGAAGGTTATTAAATTATTCCTTACTGGCAGAGATTTCCTTTTTTGTTTGATTTTCCACCTGAGAACTATAAAGCAAATAGTACGAGCTGGTGGTCCTGTTTTGAAGACAAGGCTTTTTGTCATCTGTCTTTCTGACCCTTGTGGTGATACCCCAGGATGCATTTTCCCTTTGGGGGGAGGCTGCTGCCTGTTGACTCACCTCAGGACAGCAAGCACAGCTGCAGCAGGTTCCACTCTCTCCACAGGCAAATTTTATGTTGTGCCAGGTCTGCCTTCACACAGGGAGAATATTTGCAATGCAGGAGTATGTCCCAACATTTTAAGATCCTGATGTTTGTGATGTGAAATACTAACTGGATATATTATTTTAAACCCAAAAGTGCAATGACATATTTTCTGTTCACTCTCACATGGTTCTGATCTTCAGTGCCAGCTACGTATCTGACCACAGGTGAAAAAACTGTGTGATATTTTGGTAGACAATATCTTTAATTTCTTAATATGTGGAGGCTTGCAGTAAATAATGGGTAGAGTAGGGCCAGGAAGACTCTAATGGATAGTGTGTAAAGATAAGGAGTAAGATGCACCTGTTGGTTTGAAGGAGATATGTTTAGTGCAGCCCAGGGAGCCCTGACCATAACTTCATGGCATCCAGCTCAGAGAGTGAAATGTATTACAACAATAAATCAGCAGAATTTATTCTTTTTGGCTGTGTTAAAGCAACAGTCTGAAAAAGCTAGGATCACCAACCACGTTGTTTCTGCATATCTGCTCTAACCAAATCACTGCTGCTCTTTATAAGTCAAATGTTCCTGAGATGACCGAGAACAGTACCTAGTAAGGACAGGTCTGTGCTGTTCACCTAACAATCTGTACTTGATTTGCAGTGCACCCTTATCTAGTTTCCTTGGGGAATGTCTTGACATATTGAAACCATATTTTGTTGCTTTTCACATCTTCACAGCCCTTCAACTCATGCTATGAAAATTCTTAACCATCATTTCCAGTTACTTAAAAAAACCTAAACCTTGAGACAAAGCATCATTTCAGCTTGCCTTAAACAAAAAGATTAAAATTTAAGGAACACTTAATCGTATTGCAAAATATTTCCATTTTTGGAGCCTATGTTTTGCTGGACCAGACTCTTCTCCGCTTTTAGGCATCTTAAGAAATATCTTTCTTTTACAGCTTGTAATATTGAACTTTTTTTGGTTTGTTTTCTTAGCATCAAAAAGAGGACAAGACGCCAGTCTTCAAAAAATTCAATTGAATTTCTTAGGAGTATTAAGCATATAGCCAAATTCTTCAGTGGGGTGAGAACAGCAATACTTTGCCTAGAAAATGTGCAATATTGAAGTATTCCTCTCTTAAAAAAAAACCAAACCAAACAACAAAACAACAAATCATAAAGTATTTGATTCTTATTTTAAAAGACACTTCAAGCACTCATACAAGCACAGACAGAACTAATGTTCGTGTCCTGTTCCAGTCTTTGGCAGACCAGGATGAAGGTCCACTAGTGAAAATACACATATATATATATATATTCATGTGCATATACATATTGCGTAGACGTGTGTGTGTGTATACAGCTCCTCCAACCTCCTCTTGCTGTGGTTGCTGCACTCATCACTCACACACATAATAGACACCCCTTATCATGGAAAAGAGTCAGAACCAAATTTAATAAGAAGTTGGGAGAGACTGTGCTGACCAGGTACAGAGCATGGCCAGACAAACATATCAACTTGTAGCTGTTTACATGCGTCTGACCCTTTTTTATCTCCTTGCCCCTCTGTTTTCCTACATTGCCTCCCCAAATCATCTAGATCTCTCTCTTTCCCCAGCTTTAGGTCCTCTGGTGATGCGGCCTGGTGGATCCTGCAGTGGCTCTGACCGGGTATTAGTCAGGCTTCCTGATCCCTCCCCCTTCATCTATCTGTACTCCTTTCTGGGGATGCAAACAAGCTTTTTATTACATAACCTAACATATTGATTAGTGGTATGATAGAAGTCCAAAAATGATGAAATATCAAGGGAAAAAAGTAAAATAGTGTAATGCAGAAGTAATGACCCTTTCTGAAACATTCATCAAGAGACCAGTGTCTTCTTGGGATGATGGTGACTCAAGAGTGGAGATGTTGGCCACGTTCTTAAGACACATCATCAGGTGTGGTAATAAAAGTTGGCTTGTCAAACTGTTTGCCACTAAGCCTCTCAGGTTCAGAGAACTGTTCCAGCTTCGGACATGAGTCTGAGCAATTTGGGCTATCCTGCCCTCTGCCTTCTCTGCAGCCACAGAATGGAGTACTGTTACCTTTTCAGTCTTTCAGATCTCTTTTGGATATCCCCTTTATTGGCTTTCCTGGTTCCTATTCAGTCTGACGCTCTCCTGGATGGGAAAAATTCTCCAGGAGTTGGTCTGCTTTCTCTAAAAGTGGTCCAGATTTTTGAGTTGATAGGAATGAACCAGGTCAGGGCTTAAGGTTCTGAATTTTTACAACAGGTTTTGCATAGATTTAGCTGACAATACCAGAGGCTTTTGAGAAAGGGTTATACTTGGATTCTGCAGAGATTTGATACTTCCCTGGCAGAAACATTGAAATATTGGAGAGATGAAATTAATTGGGAAAGACTGTGGGATGAAGATGGCAAGTAAAGATATGAAGTTTCAACAGTTTTGGGGAGACTGAGCTTTAATAAGCTCATCCTGCTAGCTTTTAATATCATTGAAAAGTGGAAGACTCCTGTCTCTGTTTCTATGTAAGAGCCTGGTGTACCATACCTCTGAATTATGTCCCTTCCTTACAAAATTAAACCAGAATATATAAAATATTTTTGACATGGTAGGCCATGGATTTCAATATCTTCCATGTTACTGGAGGGCATCAGTGTAATTTTCGCTCCTGGAACAACTATGCATTCATTCCCTTAACAGGGAGCTTTTATGGGATTTTTTTCACATGCTTCCCACTCATTTTTCTCAATGAACTTCAGATAAATTATTCAAAGAACTTTGGCTGTAAGCTACTGTTGCCTTTTCTTGGAGTGGTGTTGCTAAAACACATCATGCAGTCCCTTAGGACATTTTCATGTGCCCACTATATGCAAAGACCTTTATTTAGCCTTTAAAAAGCACTTGCACAATTCTGCAACCAAGGTCTGAATACATATGTCTCAATAGCATTTATTTGAACAAAGCATGTGTGTATGCAGAGCACGTTTTGTACAAAAATAAGTCAATAGATAATATTTGCAGACGTCTCTCAACCTAGCAAAAGTTATCACCAGCAATCAGCACCCACTTTCTAATGAGATCCATTTATTTATCAGAGTTTCTAGTAAAATGTCACAAAAATATCTGTGAGATTGCTCAGCTGACTTGGAAACTCATTTGAGCTGGTTAGCAGGAAAGTTTTAGCTAACACCAAGTGTGATGCAACACGAACACTTTTAGAGTTCTAATCCTTGTGCTTGTTTGCTTAGTGAAAAAGTTCCTCCCCACTGGAATGATTGCTCTTTCAGTGCCTTAAATCAAACATACCTGGAGGCCTCAAGATGAGAAAAATAAATATTTGAAAAAAACCCTGTCTGTTTGCAAGGTTCTCCTTAGCCTGGTTCCTCTCTGACGCTTTCATTTTCCCCTTCAGAAACTTAAAAGGAATGTGCAGAAATCCTGGACACCTAAAACCAATACTAAAGAGGCTAAGAGGCAGGGCTTGTGAGTTGTGGGAGGAGATCATAAGCAAGAACAGGGTAGTCTTTCAAGAGTGTTTTAACCTTTATACATGCTTGACTACTTTGAGCTCATCCTGTTTGGTAGAAAGAACAAAAATTAAACTAAACCAGAAGGGCAAAACTTTGTTACCTTGAATAAAAAGGTTTAACAAACATTGTCTGTTTATTCCTTGCTTGGGGAAAAGGCTGGTCTTTCATGAAATGCCTTCAATTTTATTTTTACTGAAACCAAGAATCATAAAACTTAACAATATTTGCCTCAGAATGTTTAGTTATTTGTAAAGAGGAGATTTTATATGCTTTAAAAAAAAGGAAGATATACCTGCAACCTTGCATTTTTTGCTTCTATTGTTAATTTTACAGCGTTTTTATTGGAACATGGATACAGAAGGGATCTATTTGAATCATTGGCTCCAGACCCATACTTTGCAGCCACTGTCACTATATGTGCATAATCCCCTCCATATAACCTGATGAAAGTGTATGAGTAGCTAGGAGTAGTCAGACTAAAAACATATCAGAAGTTTTTTTCAGTATTTCAATGCTGTAACAGTTACAGACCCTTATCTAATTTCCAAGGTTATTTTATCTTTCTTACTAGATAATCATCCATTAATATACACTGTGAAAGAACTAAATTAACAGAGGGATATTGTAACAATTTGTGAATCCAGTTAAATTCTCCAGAGCAAGGCATACTGTGCCAATATAAATATTTGCATGGTACTAAAAATTAATGTATGTGGAAGAACATAAATCAAGTAATTCAATGCGAGCTTTTAAAGCTTCCACATGATTTTCATATCTTGCTTGAAGAATGTAAAATGTATGGTGGTAGTAATCTCTGAAAGTTCAACCAGGCACATTGTCCATGTGCTCTAGGTTATGTTTTAGGACACATAGTGATAGAAATGACTATTTGTTATTGTCATTCATGCAAAGCCAGTGTAAAACTATTATTTTTATAGAGGCTTGGAAATGTAAATAGTTTTGAAGGATTGGAAGCATATAAGTATGCATGTCTGAGAGTCTATTCACCCTGTGATGTGGCAATGGCTAAGTCCCACACAGACTGTGCTCTTTCACAAGCCGTGCAGGCACAGTAGGGCAGGGAGTTTCTCATCTGTGAGGGCAGGCACTTCTGCAGGCTTGTGGGGAAGATATACATCTTGATTTCTGAAAGAGATATAATAGTCCTGAAATACAGGCTAGGTTTTCTCTAAAGGGTTCCTTACCCTTTTCTTCTCTGCTTCAGGGAAGTGAGTCATGGGATCTGCTGGTGTTTATCCATCACTCTCCAGCTCTCATGTTGCTCAGGGGCAATTGGTACATTACCCTGTGCACTGATGTATCCACTAAGGTGACAAAAATATGCCCTTTAAGGGGCATTGCAGCTGACTGGTTCTTCTCCTGGAGTCTTCTTCTGGCTGGCTGACTGGCAGAAAGGAAGATGTGGGACAGATTTGAACTGATTTCTTCCACCCTTGGGGAATTCGGCTATGGGGTGAAGGTACACTTCAAGCTGGGTGCAGCAACAAAGGTGATACAGATGCTAAAAGTGGGGAGACTGCTAAAATAATTGCACAGTCTGGCCATTGGAACTGTCAAACATTTTAAACACTTTCTTATTTTGTGACAGCTCTTGTATATTTTTATGATTGCTTAGATATTCAGAGAACACTGCCTTTTCTGCAAATAACTGTATTTGTAGAACAGCAAAATGCAGAGGATCCCACCCACAGATTGCACTTGTGCTGCAATGCAGAATGCCTTCCTGAGGAAGGAGAATTTCAAGGACCAATCCTGAGTATTGCTCAGACTAAGGTAATCTGTCTTTTTCTACTCTCAAAGTACTCTGGAACTTGGGATTCCTTGTTTGTCCATTCTAGTTATTTCCAGGTTGGAATTATTGATGCTCAGCAGTTTAAAGCTATCAGCATTCTTCACCACTACATGTCTTGATCCCACAAAACATGTTATGAAACCCAGGCAGGTTCCTCTCCAAGCCTTTTCTTATGATTGTCACTGATGTATATGGCACAATTCTCAATCTACCCTTGTTTGATGTCCCTGAACTCTATCAAGTAGCAGAGATTTAACTCTTTATCTCCAAAGACACTATGGAGTGTGCATCTGAAAGGGTATTTTGGAATCTTGACTAAGAAATTGAATCCTCCTGTACTTGTAAAACATACAGCTTTAAAGAAAGGCCAGGTAGATGAAGCTGAGTTTTCTGAAACATCCAGGCCTATTGCAGTGATTGTACCATGATGCCTCCTCCAGCTCCTCTCTAAAATATTCATACAAGTAGAGATTTGTTCATGCAGGTATCTACAAAGTTGTTTAACAAGAAGTGTCCTACATTTAGAGAAATCACTGTACCTTGCAAGCTTTTGTACCTATCTCTTCTGTAGTTTAAAAGTCTCCATTTTCTGAGTGGGATGAAACAAAAGGGTCACACAATAGAGACAGTTAGAAAGAACAGTGGTAAACAAAGAAGAGAATTTTGCCTCATATCCTATAGATTTTATATGCTTGGCGTAGTTATTATTTGCTTGGTATAATTATGCAGTCAGTGTCTTGAAAAAATTACATATGCCTATACACTATTCCAGAACATAGAAATTGTATTATAAAATGTATTACCAATGAATAATTTGATTATTCTTTTGAAATACACGGTCTGACCACAGAGGTGCTTATTAAAATGGCCACAATGTATTATTTTCCGTAGCAGGATAAAAAAGATAAAAGAGTGATATTCATAGCAGTGTTTGGGAGGTTTGTCTGTCACTGAACTTGTATTAGTGATGTGATAATAGGAAGTTCTACAGAGCAAAAGTGAGCAAAGAGATGGCTTTTGATGCTGACATAGAAAACAGGCTAGACTCAGTAATGATCTAAGGAGATGGTTGTCAGTGCCTAAATGGGAATGGGGAGGGAGCAGGCTGCCATCTGTCAGCCTAGAGAATCTTCCACACAATTGTATTTCAGCTCCCCAAAATGTTGTCAAAATAGTTCAAAGTATTTTAAGAGAATAGTTCAAAAATACCACCTATGACCCATATGTATCCTTTGCCTAATGATTTCCTGCCACCTCCGGTGCTTGACCAGGACAGTGTAGAAGGAACAATGAGTACTATTTTCTTAAAAAGATAAATCCTTAAATGAAGCATTTTTAGTCCTTGGAGAGCCCAGTAGGTCCGATTTCTCCTCTGGTGTGCCTGCTTTTGATAAGATGCATTAAGAGGACAAAAATATATGTCACAGATATGATAGTGCTTATTATTTCCTCTACATTTTATGTGAAGATTTAGAGAAAATTATGCAGATTTACATAGACTAACCATGTCTAGGGGGAAAAAAAAGTCAATTTTCCAACTCTAGGTCCTGGATTCTAAAGTTTTCTTGGACAAGGTTGGACTAATTATTGAGGTAATTCCATAATATTGACAGTTCAATCCTGTCAGAACAGAAATGAGATGGATTTGAATTGGTGGAGTTCCCTCTTTTTTCAACACTCTCTTCAGTAGCTCTCTCTTCCTTCTTCAGTTGTGTACAGCTGGAGAGGACACAAATCAAAGCCAGGACTGTTGACCCTTTAGTAAGGAGTACCCATTTTTTTTTGCCTCTGAGCAAAAGGATTCTCAGCTAAATGAGCCATGGCTAAATTTGCAAACTCGATGGGGTTTGGTCTAGGGCTTTGAACAGTGATATAGTTTCCATGAAGTAGGTGAGAGAATGCTGCAAACTTTGTGTGTGGAACATGTGAAATTTTTTTCAGCACTAAGGAAGACATAGGAAGTGAATTTTAACTGATTTAAACATTTGGGTGGTTACAGATGACTTCAAATAATTTAAAACAGAGAAGTGGAATTTGAGGCAAATATAATTCCAAGTGCTTGAAACACCATATCCAGCTCTGCTGCACTGTCTAGATGCTCCTGTGAGCTACTGTGATACTGAAAAGCTCAGGAATAAAACATTTGACTACTCATGTTTAGGCTGACATTAGCCTTCAGAGAAGAGTAGTTTTCGGGGAAATTATTTCATAGCTTCATAGTGGTAAAGGCAAAATAGATAAAAAAGTAAATAAGAAAAACCACCAGGAGAGGAAATACATGCCTCTTTCATTTGTATAGGTGTTAAAATGCTGTGTGAGATCCTTTTTGTACTTCACAGGTACACTTGCAGACCACCGGAAATATTTATAACCAATGAAAGCCACAGCATGTGCAGGGAATTTCTTTCCTATTTTTAAGTGTAACTGTCTAGAATTTGTGAGCACGATTTTGTCTCTCCAGTTGTTCTCTGGTGAATAAAAGGAATGTGCTCAGCTGTAAGTCCTGCCCTACACTGCTGAGTCTGCAATAAAAGCCTCTTTGAATCAGGGGATAAGAAAAGCTACATTCTGCTGGAGTTATCACAAGTTCTGAATGGCCTTGATAAACAGCACAAAGACAGAAGTGCTTCCCTTTTGACATACAAGAATGTCCTTGTTACAAAGGACACAGTATTGCCAAGCCCCGATATTATTTGTATGTTTCCAGATGATAATTTAGTAGAGATATTATGGAAGGATAATGTTTGAAGGACTTCTGTAAGCCTGCATTTTGCTGCTCTCTCAGGCACTCTGTGTGTAAATATTTGGAATTTTTAGAACCCACATTTAATCTTTTCAAAACTAGAAAGAGATAATATTTAGTTTAACAAAAAGCCAGTTATATGTTTTCTGGAATCTTTACTTTATTGGAAAAACTTCTTGACCTTTAACTTATGTCATCTTAGCTCTGCTTTCAGTATGATCTTTTAGGTTTCAGCAACTATTACATATTTCTGGTAAGGTAGTGCCTGAAAGCCTCAATCACTCTCCTGTACATGAGCATACCACATACTTGCAGTGGGAAAACTTCTGAAGATCATCCTGAAGACCTTGGGGTCTGAAAAATCAGATAACCAGGTGAAAAAAGAAAACCATCTTTCAATGTTTACTGTGGAACCAGAGGACAGACCGATGATGTGAATTGTTCAAGTTCCAATGAGAAGGCTGTGGGACAATTTGGAATTTTTGAGTCCCTGACTACCAGCTTAACTGCAGATCTCTCTTTTCTCTGATTACAGGGACTCCACAGACATGTCCAACCTGCAAATCTTGGACTTTTGTGGCTGGATCTAGGAGCAAGTTCCATGCTGGGGCTGTACCGCATCTGTAGCAGTGGGGCTCTGTTGATGCTGGTCTTACAAGCACTCTGAAACATCAGCTGTGGGATGGTGTCTACAAAGCTGCTAGTCTGGCATTGCTTGGAGGAATTCCAATTCCATTGCTTGAGGAATTCCTTGACATTCCTCCAAGGAAGCCATTCCCTCAGCCCAGTGCTGTCCTGCACTAGCGAAGTGAGACTGTTCACAGAGACATTCTCATTCCCTGCTTCTGGACTCTCCTAGTCCTCCCTTTCCCAGTCCAGAGGCCATCAGTCCTGTGTGGAGTTGGTATATAGGTCATAGGGCTAGAAGTATGTAAATGCCTGCACTAGGCTGGATTAAATATCTGACGTTACCTATAAAAGGAAAAACAACTTCTGCATAATTTCATATATTATCTGGGGGTAGTTCTTTAAACATTCCAGAGAAATGCTATATGTCCACCTCAGTTTCTCACAGCTTTGTAGGTCCACATACTGGACATTTCCCAATAATCTGCCTTAACCCTGCAACACACTTGACTGTTTTCTTGGTTGCTGTTCTGTTGTGCCTTCCTTTGATGTTCATGGGAAGGATCTCTCCCTCTCCCTCTCCCTCTCCCTCTNTTTTATTGATGTGATGGTCATTTAACTGCAGCACTATGCTAGTGAACAAGAAAGCAATACCGAGGCATGAAGTCCTACAGTCTGCAAATATCAGTGTCCTTTTCATCTGCCAACCACAACCTCCCTTACTGGGAGGGAGGCACAAATCAGCTGGGGAGGAAAGTCCTGCCCTCAGTGATGGGGCAGACAGGGCTGCAGCACGTCTCACCCTGTGCATCTGACGCCTTAGGTTTTAACTTTTATATTTTTCAAATCCTGTACTGCTAGTGTAGCTCTGAAGTTTCCTGTAGCTTGTTACGTGCTGTTCTCTATGCTAAGATAGACATAACAAACCTCTCTAGTTTGCTCTCCGAGGACAACCAGAACATGAACTGTAAACCATCATCTTGGGGAGAGGGGGGCAAGCTTGGGGAAATTACATCATTGGCTGGGTTCTGGTTGGTGAATTTATACTGATATAAAAGTGTGAAGAACTCTTGACCTGTTGTCCATTTTGGGATCCACTGAGGCAGGACCCTCTGGAGCCCAGAAGTGTACATCTGAAGGTCTTGCAAATAAATACCTCCTTTATTCCTGTCTAGTCTCTGTATCTAGGTAGCCATTTAAGGCATCACACCCACCAGTGAAAGTGAATCTGAGCAACTGCACATGAGTCTATGTTGATAAATTGTGATGGGAAATAGATTGAAAAGCTTCTTATTTTTTACATTTGTTTTCTTCTCAACCAATTTATGCTCTTCTGGTTGCACTGCTGAAATGCTTCAACAGCTTTTGATCATGAGAGGGTAAGAGGTTGCATGAAACAGCTATTCTGCTTTGAGTTCCCTGCCCCTGAATAGACTATTGTGGGGGAACCTATATCCCAAGAGAGGAGTGTTATAAGATCCCATCTGTATAGTTGAGGCTGAGCCCTGATTTAAAATTGACTCTTAGCACAACTCAAGTCCAAAAATAAATGGTGTATATTTATTCATACTTTAACTGAAATTAGCATGCCAAAACCAACTTTGTTGTAAAAATATAATAAAAAATGTATTTCATATGTTGTGTGCCTTTGTCCTATCTATGCACAATTGATTTCTGGTTCACAAAAACAAAACTAAACAAAAAAAACCTAATAAGAGCCAGTATGAACACAATTGTCCTGATACAACCTGTTCCCATCAAGGAATCAATTTAGAAGTAGTATCAAAGACAGGATATGCTGAAAACTTTTCTTTCTTGTGAGTTTAGTAGTAATTTAGGTTTCAGTAAAAATAGATTTAGCTTTCTTCATTTATATAAAAACATTTTCTGGTGAAAAATTTCCTTTTTTTTCACCCCCACATTTTCCTCAGTTTGGGTAATTAAGCTTTCTGAAGAGAAGACTCAAAGCCTACAGTCCAAAAAATATTCTGGTCCTATCGAAATTCGTGGTAAATCCAACTCATTCACCACTGTAGATTCCAGCTGCAACTTAATTCCCATCCCACTTGAGTGGGATGAACACAAGTGAAGTAGGACAGTAGGACAGATGAAGAGAAAGGCAGTTTTTGTGCTCTGTCGTTCATTGGCTTCAGAGTTTTTCAGATGATATTTTAAGAAAAAAGATCATCTTTGGTTTCAAGGTTGTTTATTTCTTAAACGAGGGAAGTTACAATATTTGAGAAAGCTGTCTGAAAATACAGAAGAAAAGAGGGAGGGAAGGAGAGAGGGAGACTATGGCTTATCTTAGAGACACACTTCAGGTCCATGCTTTAGCATATATCCAAATCTATAAGGCAAAACTAAGCCTTTAGCATTAGTGTTTGAACACCTTGCTGCTTCTGAACCACGGTACTCTAAATATTGTAATCAACCCATTGAAGCTCAACTTTACACTCCTTTTTGACCTCATAAAATCAGTTCTCATTAAATACTAGAAAGCAGAGCACTGTTGAACACTGAGATCAAAAAATACGATTAAAGGATTTGAAGACATTTGAAATTCATGTCAGGCTTTATAAAATACGTAAAACATACCAAAACCAAACTCTACCACCAAGCCTGTTCTGTTCCTTCTAAGCAAAGCATATATTTTTTTTTATATAGGTTAAAAAATTGAGTGTTCTGACAAGTATGGCTTCCATCTGGGTTAATTTCTTCTGTTACGATATGAAGGTATGGATGATAAATTATGCACTTGTTTCCAGGCATGAGGATTTCTCCCCTTTGTAATTACATGGAAGCAAAGGCGGATCCTGCCTCTCCACAGGGCCACAGTGTGCTCTGCAGTCTGTGCACCTCAGAGTGGAGAGCACTGACACCCCACACTCACACGGGTTTGTCACTGCGACCTCATCTGACCCTGCCTTTAGGACGGTTGAAAACTGTGCTGCTCTCTGTAAGTGCAGTTCAGTCTGTGCAGAGAGGAATTTGGCCAGCCATGGCAGCACCACAGATGTAAATAATTCTCATGTTTTCCCGTGACAAACTTGTTCACTGCATTTTTGGACTAGATTCCACTCAGGGAGGGCCATGTTGGCTTTTTAAAAGTTATTGGACACAAAGTAACGCACAAACCCTTTTTTAGGAGGGTTTTTTGGCTTTTTTTTTTTTGCTGTTTGTCTGTGCCACTTTCCTCTAATGGTACTTCTGTTAGCAGTTCTGGCTGTAGAGGTTTTGAGGCAGCTATCTTGTAATCTAATTCATGTCAATTAGTTGTCAGTCCAGACAAAAGCCCTCTTATTCAGTTTGTGTAACTAGTTTCCAATAAATCTTTCTTGTGCTCTATCAGCACATATGGTTGCATTTTTATTCCAGTCCTCATTTTGCAGCTTTTATCAACAGCTCCTCTCAAGAGACCAAAACCTTTTTCTCACTCTGTCTTTATTTTGTATATTTTACCCATGAGAGTAATGTAATAAAGAGTAAATGAGTGAGGCTGAGTAATTACACACATCTCTTTTTTATCTAACATTTGAGGAAGATTTTATATGCATGAACATGTACTACTTAACTCTTTACTCAGAAAAGTGAAGATCCTCCATGGGATTAAGATACTGAGTGAAGAAGTTTGTAGGGATCCAAAAACCAAAGAAACAAAGAATGGAAATTTAATTTCTTAGACTTGAGTTTGCCTCATTTAGAAATGATGTGTGGCTTGCCTGGCAGCTGGCTCATGAGTCTAAAGATTAATTGTTTGGGAAGGCACAGGGTGCCCAAATTTTCTACTTTAGTAGGCGGCCTTGATCATTACTGTGATTAACATGGGGGCAGGATGACCTAAGTGGAAAAAGGTTGAAAATTAAGCTTTATAGAGAAAAGTGTGAACAAGTGAAGTTCAGCAAACAAGCCAGTGTTGTGGGAGAGTTAAGGAAATAAAACTTTGAAGACTGTGTATGAGCTAGAGAAGGTAGAACCACGAAACAACAAAAGATAGTATCACAACCTCACTGTAAATTTTGCCTTTTTTTGCATATGTTGGGTCTGTTCCGAGATGGGAACCTTGAGCCTGGTTGGTTTTGGTTAAGTTCTGGCCCCTATTAGAAAGAAATGTGTCTCTGGTAGTGAAAAGCAGAAAGAGGCTAACATGAAAGATGCTCCTTCCTGAACTCAAGAAGCAAGTGGGAAACATGCAGGGAAAAGTCCCTGGAAACAAATGAGCTTTATCACATTTAGGCCTCTAGAAATAAGGAAGAAGAATGGCACTAGATGGCAAAGACAGAAGCTACAGGGTCAGTATGGAGACAGGCATACCTCTTTCCCAGCTGGTAGCCCATACTGCCACAAAGCCTCACCGCGTGGAGAGTCGAATCTTAAGATAAAGGCTTCAGGATAGCATTACTGAAAGGCTGGGAGTTTAATAGCCAGTGCATGTCAGAGAGGAGTCAAGGGAATTAGAAATATTTGGCTGCTCCTCCTGAGGGGAAAGAATAATCTGCCAACCAGCCTCAGCAGTTCACACAAAGCATGGTCATGCCAGAGCCTCACGTGAGACACCGCAGAACAGTTGCCAAAAGCCAACAGCTCCTTTGGTTTCACTTTGCATTGATGATTCCTGTGAACTGTAAAAAATCTGAGCGAGGATCTGGGGATGATCTGAAAGAGATGATTCCTGTCTTCCCGTCAGATATGAATCAATCCAACCTGAAGGTGGAGAGTTACTTAAATAATATTAAGGGATTGTTAGGCTGTTATTGAGATGCCCTCAGCTGTGGAATGATGTTTAACATGGATGTTAAATGCAGATGAAATCAATTTAACAAGTACTGTGTGAGTGGCTAACTCATGAGCAAACTTTAGATTCAGACTGATGCATGCTGACGTAGCAGGAAAGCCAGAAGTGTCGGCAGGGTTAACACATTCTAAAAGGTGGTTTTGCAAAGAAAATAAACTGTCATGTCTGTCCTCTAAGGGCGGGAAAAGTACTAATAGTTACATTTTTAGCTAAATTTTCAACAGCTGAATCAACTGTGTAACCTGATAGTCTGAAGACAGCAAACATTTCTTTTTGTGTTTAAAACTTGTTGGTTTTCAGGAGAGCTTTCTAAGAGAAATAATCAAATCAAACTAAATCTAGACATCATGGTATAGTAGCTAAGTCCACAGAAATTTTATGTAATGCTTTAATCTAATCTATTTCCATTCTGAGCACCCTTGAAGATGCAATTTATTTTCTCAGTTCTACCATGTGCAAAATAGTTATAATATTTCTCTACCTCATAATTAAAGTTGGGAGTAATTGGTATCTATTCAGACTCCTCAGTAAAACATACCGTGTACACAGGTTAGCTGGCATAATCACAGTTTTCCTGCAGCTAGAATAAATGCACCACTTGTGCCTATTTCATTGATGAGAAACTTGTATAACCGCTGATAACAGTTTTGGTAACAAATTGCAAAACAGAGGGGTGCTTCTAGGCAAGTTGTATAAACAATTTTAACTGCCTCATATTATCTGCCTACCATGGAATCATGTAGGACATTGGATTTAGAGAAACCATCCCTGTCGTACCCAGCTTGCCTTCTCTCACAATTCAGATGTACCAGTTTCAGTTATGCTGGGTGCAGGTCAAGGGGATTTCAGACACTTAGGATTCAATGCAGTATTGGGAGAATCTTCAGCAAAATTTATAATTCCTACACAGAAAATGTGTCTGTGACATCTCTGTAGACTTTAGGAAAGTTTAGGGGGCACAGAGATTGCAATCTGGCAGCAGCTGCTGTCTGAGCACTCTTCAGAATGATGCTAGCTGGGGGAAGATGAGGGGAAAGGGAGGGCTGAATACTGATAGGAGACGACTAAGGTAGAGGCCATATATTCTTTATCAATTCTCAGCCAAATAGAATATATTTATGGAGCAGAAACTGTATGTCTTGAACTCGACTGCTTGCAGTAACATTGGAGGGCAGAATCTGCCGTGCTGGTTATAGATCTGGAACAGGGATTCTGAATTTCTGAAGGCTGCATTTCTTATGTAGTTTTGGGCTAATATAAAATGGAGGTTTTGATCTCCAAACCTTTTCACGTTTCACTGGTGTCCTTATAAACCATGCAGACAATGCATTACATGTTGTTATTCAACAACACATACTGTTACTGAATCAGAGACGCAGTGTATTTTATAAAATGGACCATATATTGAAAAAAGGATTTAAAGCAGTTTGCAGAAGTGGATGAGTTTTTGTGGAAACTAAATTGAAACCAAAACCAAAAATCTGCCAGTACCCTAGCACCCAGAGCACAAGCTGGTTCCAGCAACACAACTCTAATTTTTTTCTTCTATATGTAGAACACAGCTTTCATGAAATATTTTCTGCTGGAAGAGACCCACAAGGATCACCAAGTCCAGCTCTTACATGAACGGCACATAGAGAGACTGAACCCACGACCTTGGTTTTGTTAAAAACATGCTCTAACCAACTCTGCTAAGCTCAGGGGAAGTTCATAACGAAACAGCTGCTGTTTGAAATAATAACCTTGGTGGTGTTAATTAGGTTTCTTCACTTTGGCCTGAGAATCAGTAAATTTTTGGTAATTTTTCTGTCTAGTTCTCTTCAACTCATTCCATTTTGAATGAATCCCCCAGTTTTTTTTTTCATTAAAATGAGTAATCAGAAGTTGGTTGTGCCGTTTAAACATACTGTTGTTGATTCTGATCATGCAATCTACACTAAGTAACAATATGTCAACTGGAACAGATAAAGGTATTCTATTAACAGAGCAAATAAGATCAAAGCTGCATTTTATGAAGTTTGCTTTATAAGAATACAGAAGACTAGACCTTTGAACAAGATATTATTGCTCTCTGCAGCTTAATCCACTAGAGATCCTCAAAGACCTCTCAGGTAAAAAGTGAAAATAAAAATAAAAAAAACAATGGTTACTTCCACAAAACTTCTGTGACCAGAACTACTGAGGAATCACTGATGTATAAAGGACTGTATAAATTCAACTCACTAAAATAAGTGTGATTTTACTAAATTTGTATTTGCAAGAGTAAAAGGATTGTTTAACATCCTCTTTGTAGAAGAGTATTTATTCTGGCCCATACACATCCGATTCCATACTGCTTTAATACCAAGCTCATTGAGATGCACCAATCACAAAGCACCTTCCAAATTTGTGCCTGAGTGACACAAATTCCACTCTATTGTACTCTGATTTCATTCTTTATATGGTGTTCTAACTGATATGAAAGGGATAAGGCTAGATTTGAGATATGTCCCTTAATGCTGATAGTCTCAGAAGCAAGTGAAGATGACCTTTGTATACAAGTCCCACTTGTCTTCACCTTTAGCTATAAAACCAGTCTTCTGTAGCAGAACAAGTGGGAAGAGTGGAAACCAGTGAAGAGCATTTTTAAATTATTTTAAAATTTTCTGTATATCGCCGAGAAAAACATTACCCATCTTTCAACATTGTTTTTCACCACTTTCAACAAAAAAAAAAAAGAAAAAAGAAAAAGACAAAATAATTTTAATTTTCCCCTAGTAAGTTTGAATACTTACCTCTGAAGGCAAAATGCTGAGCCCAAATATCTGAATGGTACTAACTGAAGCTTTTATAAGACATTCACAGAAAATGTAAATTTTGAATTAAATAGATTAACACTTGAACTGTTTAATGTGAAAGGAGTAAGCTGTCTAGCTCCAAACCACATGTTTTTATTCTGGTACATCTCATTGGCCATCTGTTCTTTGTTGTCTGTCCCAGTTCCACCATCTGTCCCAAAAATTACACTCTGCATGATGACCTCAGCTACAAAACTGCAAGAAGGCAATAGCTCTGTCAGTCAAAGCTAGTAAACAACCATCACTTCCTTTGCACTTCTCTTTGTCTTCAGTGCTGGAAACAAGGAATGCAGATTAATGCCCCAGATTTTGGTTCCAATTGTCTCTTTTTTTAAACTCATCTAACATTTTCACATGGTGGTAGGATGAGAAAAAAAAGAAAGAGTGTGAGAAAACCAGCTGATGGAATTGGTACAATGGGTAGCAGAGAAAAAAATATTTTTGATCAGACAAGGGAAAATCTTCTAACTTCCTTTGTTTGTTGCTCTTTTTTGAGTTCAGAACAAAGTGCAGATGCTTTCTTAGACAAATTTTAGACAGCTCATATTACATGAGATGAATAGTGCTCCTAAAATCTTTTATTAAAGTCTGAGTCTTCCTCCTTTAGGCTGTGGATTTGCAGATGGCAAAATACTATATAGATGCTCCACACCTGAACTTCCCTATTCTTCCCACACATGGAAATAGCTCACCTTTTTCTTGTTTGGCTGACCAATTCAACATTCACCTGGTACCTGCATGCAGGCCAAGAGACACCTCGATTTTGTCAGGGATGCAGACATGTGACGGGGTCCTGATCCCAGGTGAAGATAACTTGCAAGGGATGTGAGAATCTGTTGGACAAGACATAGCTGGAATTTCCGGATGTGACTGGCAACAATGCATGAACCTGACAAAGACTAGAGATAGCACTGTGAAGGGAGGTTGGATTTCACAGATGTTTAAGGGAGAGTTACTTAAGAAATGTCTGCATAATTGGAGTGAAACGTGTGACCTTTTGGGCATAATTTGCATAAAGCTAGCACTGTCTGGGTAACCATATGAGAAACATAACAGACTACCAGGAACATCTAGATAGTGGTATCAAACACACCAAATCTGGGTACAGGTGCAGCAAAACTGGGACTAAGGCAGAAGAAATAATCACGGTTATTTAGTTGTGAAAGGTCAGAGATGACAAAAGGAGGGCAAGAGCAGAGAGGTCAAGACACAGGAAAAAATACGCAAAGGTATGTAAGTGGGGCCACTGGGGCTGCCCAGGGCTACCTCTTATTCACCACATCCTTGAGCAGGACAATAAACCAAACCTGTTTCTGGTCACATCTCATATTGAACCTGCCTCTTTTGTCAGGAGGACTGAGTACACAAGTGGTAGCACCAGTACATGCACAAGGAATGACAGCATCAATGTCCTTCTAATGCCCTAGAAGACCACACAAATCCTTGCACCCTGGACTGTCACAATCCCTCTTTTCATCAAGTTTCTTCCTAAGAACTAAACTACTACCTTGTCAGTTTTCTGTCTCTGAAATTTATTTCAGTGTTTGCAGTCACTAAACTGCAGAAAACCACTTGACTAACCCTTGAGTTACAATGACACTTTGATACTCTCTTGCTGCTATTTAAAGTGTTTGTGGACGAAGAACATGAGTATCAGTGAGAAATACCTATAGGTTAACTTTAGCGTCCTGGTGAGGTCTTAAGATTGCAGATGTCTCCTGCTTGACTTTTGGGAACTAAGATATTTTATGCTTTGCCTGTCAGTGAGGGGATAAGACACTAAAGATGTACTTCCTGGTTTCTGGCCTCAGTGGGAGGAGGAGCCTGGTGCCTCAGAGGGTTACCCACAGAGGGCTGTTCATGCAGGAATGCATCTGGGGCTGGCCATCAGAAACAGCTGAAACATCACACCTAGCAGGGTGGAGGTGTTTGAGGTCAGCAGCTCATTAGACATTTCTGTGCACTGGGAAACCAGATGCCGCAGTCCCTCATTTGAGGGTAAATGCCTCACTGAGTGGGGATCTCCTGTTACATGGAGGAAATAGCACCACCCATAGTCAGGCAGTCAGCCTGAAAGGGAAGAATAAGGGTCCCCTGACCTCTTCAGGCTGAAACATTCATATCCCACCTTCTGGAATGAAAGGAAAAGCCCTGACTTTGCAGATGAAACACGAGGGCCCACAGGAAGATGAAGGAGTTCTCAATTCAGCTGGAGCATTTCACATAAGAGAACTCCTGGAGAGAAAACTGCAAGGCCCATACGTGAGGTCTCAGCAGCTGCTTGGCTGGAAGAATAGAACTTTATGTGTGATTCAGGGCTGTTTGTGTGAATGACGCATTCTCCCAGGAGGTCTAAAGGATTATTGTACTTTGGGGATCTGGCAGATCAGCCTGATCACCCTCTGGCTGAGGCTGAGCCCATCTGCTCTTGCACAGATGTTGATGGGTGACTCATGCCCAGCGGCAGAAGTCAGGAAGTCAGCTGGGTTTTGTTTAGTTGCCTTTCTACTTTAGTCCAGGTAGTTTGTAAGCATCCTTATTTGGTAAGATTAGGGTGATTCCCTTTGGTGGATTAATCAGAATTGATTTTGTTTTGGTGCTGCCTCATTCACCACCTTAGTTGTGTGGCATGCTTAGCATGTTCTTTTAAGCGGACTATCACTTTTTCTTATTACAACTATAGAAAGTTCAGTATCTCACACGTATCATACTGTGTGGAGGAGAAAAAGAAAAAAAAATTCATCTATAGAGGCTGTATTACAGAAGCTAAATATATTGCATATAACTTTATGTTTCAGAGACCTTCACTCAAAAGTTACTCAGAGACATAAAGGTTTCCAAAAGGAAACCTCGGAGATTTATTATTAAGGTATATTTTCTGAAAATTGTGTAAAAGGAATCAGTTGCACCCAGCAAAACAAGACAGTTTTATATGTTGTTTCTCAGGGGAATGGGGCAGGTACTTTCTTTTTCCTTGTTTATGTGCAATTTTTACTGACACTGATTTTGTACCCCATCTCTGCCCTGTGTGGTAGAAAAAACAAATTTCACTGAAAATCTTCTCAGAGATACTTATGATGCCCTATGATACTTCTGATCATAGGTACTTATTATCATTTGTCACCTTTTATTGTCTAGGCCTTGTGATAAAATTACAAACTTTTGTAATTTTAATTAAGTTAGCACTTTCTAAATAGGCATAAGTATTTACATTTCTTCTCATTTTTGAATTCTTTTTCTCACTGCTTTTGCAAGACATATCGATTTAGGAACTCAAATTTACCATCTTTAACCTGTCTTAAGAAGCACTGAAATCTTGAGATGTGAAATCTAGTTGTGACAGTCGAGCTGACCAGAGAGTCCATGAACTGTGCGTGCCTCATTTATGGCAAGTTTTCTCCACTTATATGATACTCCTTCTACTACTGTGAACCATGTCAGCCAGTAAAAAATTAAAAGCTCTTACATTTCTATTCATATTGAGATTATTTTAAATGTTGTTTCTCTGAAAATAGACTTACCTTTAAAATCCAGCTCTACTGCAGGACTTGCAGCAAAAAAGACCTTGTCTACTTATAAGTTAATATCTCCTCCCTTTCCACACAAATACTAAATAATCTCTGAGTTTTCTACTAGCAATTAATGTGTGTTTGCTCCATTTTTATCTGTACAAAGAAGACATTTCTTTTATGATTTTACTTACTCATCTTTATGGTAATTAGAGATGTAACATAATAAGTGCTTAAAATAGCTAAACAATGTATGAACGATTTGAGAAAAAATATTTTTTACATGAGTGATGTTGGAACTTCACAAAAATGTTATAAATTTTTCAGAAGGTTCAGCACCATTGTTTATTTGTCTGTATGTGTGGGGGAGTTTTTTCATGTATTTTTTTAATTTTAAAATTTTATTCACAAGAAACAATTTTGCTTATACTTCTATTCTCCACTAATGAGAATCTGGTTTTCTTAAACAACCTAAGCTTACAGTCCAGCCAGAATTTTTCATGCAAATATGACATAAAAATTTCATTTTTTGTGTGTGTTTATAAATGTTAAATTAGCTGAGAAATAAATCAAGCAGCTAAAAGAAAATGAACTTAGCTTCAGAGAGTTCATTAGACATTTCATAAAATTCGAAATGAAATTACTGAAACTCAGTCAATACATTTCCACTTGCTGGGTTTACATTCTTTCTGTTTGCTTACATAGCACAAAAGAGAGGGGAAATGAGTGAGCCTGCTAAGGTCATGATAGGAAATGTCACTGCCCACCTCAGAACTGAAGTTTCTCTGTTTGTCTGAACTGGTGATTGTTAAAGTACTTACAGTTCTGCTGGTCAAAAGTGCTAAATACAGGGTAAGACATAATTTTTAAGTATTCAAAACCCTTCCTGTTTAGTGGTATGAGGCAATCAGTAAAAAAGGTCTTTTCCAGAAACTTGTACAGAGCTACAGAAATTGCTTCTAAATGAGCAAAGTGCATTTGACCTTCATACATCTAGAAGTAGAACGGGCCTAAATGTAGTATATGATTTTAAGCAACTGTACTGTAACTAAGAATATCTGTGTCAGATGTGTAAAGGAATATGCTGTATACCTAAATAAGGCTTACTGGGACCATATCTCACTATGTACAGGTATTGTGTCTTTCAACCTGCATGGCCATATGTGTGTGTGCCAGATGGACAGTTTTATATATACATATAAATCACGTTTCTGTTCAAACTGGTTTTGGTAGGATGACACTGCAGCCTTCTGGGTTGCTCGCAAGCCTCAGGAAGCATGGAGAAGCTTCAATGATTTGGGCAGACTGGATGGATGCAGAGCAGTACAGAGGTGCCAGGTGTGTAAACAGGAAGGCAGCAGAAGGGAAAAAATTTCCAGAGGTTATTATCACCTTTTCCATCTGAGTCCAGGCAGCTAACTGGGAAGTGTGGGAAAGGAGAGATACCTTAGCCTTTGCACAGAGGCTGGAAATGCTCTGGGCACACTGGTCATTCTCTTTTTCTCCTCAAGCTGGGATACCATATTCTGTGTCAGCAAGAAGGAAAAATGGTGCCTGAATTTTGCATCTGATTTCAGAAATTAAAAAAACTTAAATTTAAGGGGAAAGAAATTCCTTATTGGGAAAGCAAAATGTCTATGTTGGTCGTGCATTGTGGCATTTAGGTAAAATCGTATAAAATGAAGGCCTTGTTACCTTTATAAAATTGTGGCTTAGGCCTGTTACATTGGCTAGGGAAGGACTGTGAGAAAAGTCTGTGAGAAGAAAAAACTATTAGTTTTTACCCATGAAAATGTAGTATCAACAGAAGCAAGAAAGTTAAACAATAGGAGAAAAACAGCAACCTATCTGCATTTGCTATTTTTCTGAATGCCTGAATGCTTATGCCATAGGTGACCATATGTTGTAGTTAAATGATAGCCAATGAATCTATTGTAGTAGTTAAGCAACCAGTGGATGAGTAACATGAATGGTAAACATACAAAAAACTATAAATGACACTGGCTATTTTGCAAGAAACAGAGCCTTTTGCTTGAAGCTCTTGCTGGGTTCTTTTGTGTCGTGGCTGCCTCAACAACGGCAGTGCAGAGAAATGGAGTGGATTTTGCTGCTTTGAGTGGTCTCAGATGTAGGTGCCTGTGATGACTCCATGGTCAATCAACTGTGATGTCTCTCCAGAAACCAATTAATTTTATTTTAGATTTGTATTTTTAAAGGGGATCAATGGTATCGTGATGTATGCATCCCTTTTTGATGATTATAGAAGGAATCCAGAGCAGTAAGTCATCCAAATGCTTTCCTTTTGGATAGCAAACATTCATAGAGGTGAATCCAGCCCCTGATGAGAAAATGAGGCAAGCAGATGTACATGATAAATCTTTTGGAGGCTGTACCAATTTTCAGACTTAATTTTGAAGCAAGCATTACTTCTCATGGCTGCAAAGTTGTTTTATAAAGGAAGGCTGCTTTCTTTGCTGCTCAAATATAGAAACTGGGTCACCTTTTAGGTCCACGGAGCAGGGAGAATCTGTCGTTCAATGCTAAAAAGAAAAAAGAAAAACCAAACCAAACCCAAAAAATCTCCAAAGAAGATAAAAATACATTTATTTTCCATATCCAGTAATCAAAACTGAGATATAAAAATAATATAAAAATAATAAAAGATAGTATAAGGAGGAAGAAGAATGAGAACAACTGCAAGTTACGCAATTTTATGGCTGATACGTGGAGTTTATTGGATGTAGTTTTTTCTGTCATCTTCATTTGATATTTGGGAGAAAATAAACCCCCTCATAATATGTTAGATATATTAAATAAATATGTATTTGTAAATGGCATATTTATTTAATACACCTATCTATTTGAGTTTCTTACCAGAGGAGAAAAAAATTGACATCGGCTAAATCTCTCAAAAAATTCCTAAAGATGTGAAGGATAGTGAACACTAAAATTATTCATTAAATAACTATATTTTATTTCAATTTTTACACTTAAGAAGTTTGCAAAAAAAAAAAGTGAAAGTTTAAGCCTGCTTAGTAAATAGATATTTGGTCGATAAATGGCTTGACTTGAAGGGACAATAGATTTTTGGTAAAACCAGCTTAGGATACAGTAAATGAAGAGCTTCTTAGTACTTGTAGCACTTGTGAGCTGGGCAGAGCAACCTATTGATCTTGTGGAAAGAGATTGTTTCTCCCTTTTTTAATCAATTTTCAAAAGCAAGCAGAATCTTAAGTTTATTAGTAATATTGTCTGAAGCAATGCTGGAATAGAAAATAGCTTTGAATTACATTTTCTTTTCTGTTTTTTTTAGAGATATTGTTAATTTTTTCCCCACTTTGCAGCTCAAGAGAAATCCAGTGGGTAATTTGTATACTTCAAAGAGTATAATGAATTTGATTGATAGCAGACATGATGTGAAGAATTAATAAAGTGACAGTTTGCTGACATGTGTGGGAACAGAGTAAATGATCATTAACCATTTGAATGCAAGGAGCTAGAAGGAAAGGGGAAATGACTGGTGTGTAACTTTTTGCTGCAGGTCTGCTAGAGCAGTCCTTAATGGGCAATGCAAGACTGCCAAACCTGGAGGAGCCCTTAGACCTCTGTGAGTTGGTGTAGGTACACTCTGTTAAAGTCCTCTTACGTTCAATCTCATATCACCTTCCTGGAGACAGCAGCCTCTCCTGCTGTCCTCACATTACTGTGCATCACAACTTTGATTTTTGGACCATAGAATCATAGAAACATAGAATAGTTTGAGTTAGAAGTGACCTTGAAGACCATCTAGTTCCAGCCTCACTGCCCCATCCAAGCTGGCCCTGAGCACTGCCGGGGGTGGGGCATCCACAGCTTCTCTGAGCAACCATTGCCAGGGCACCACTACTCTCACAATAAAGAATTTTTTCTGTATAAGTAACCTAAATTTCCATTCTTTCCATTTTTACCCATTACTCCTTGTCCTATCACTACCATTCCTCACAAAAATTCCCTCTCTGGCTTCCTTGGAGCCCACCTTCAGATACTGGAAGGTTGCCATGAGGTCTCCACACAACTTTCTCTTTTCCAGGATGAACAGCCCCAACTTTCTCAGCCTGCCTTCGTGGAAGAGTTGCTTTAGTCCTTTTATCAGCTTCAGAGCCCTTCTCTGGTCTTGCTCCAAATTCCCCTGGAGTTAGTCATAAAAAGACTTGGGAGGGTGCTGAACAGATATCTACAAAACAACTTAGGGAAAAAGAAAACTGCAATGTAAAGATGTGCAGTCTCATGGCATGAATATTGTAAACCTATCTTTTGCCAGAATTTTTGATTCATATAACAGTACTGTTGGTCACTTTTCCCATTTTTAACACACAGAGCCCTTTTTCCCACTCATTGTGCATCCCTGACTTTCACAGTGAGAGGGATCTGTGTTAACCAACAAGGAAGATGGGAATAAATCTCACTGTCTTGGTTATGTCAGTGATGGAAGGGGTTGTCATGGCTGGGACAAACATCTCTAGTCACAGATACAAGCTATTCAGTAATTTCTACCTGAAAGTATAATGTTCAGTCTCCATTGGATAGGGTCAATTAAAGGGCAGTAAATTCAGTGAATAAATCCAGGCGCTGATATGTAATCTTGGTAACTGTAGGAAAAATATGAGTGATAGACAACAACAGCAAGACATTAGGAGGATTTCTTTGACATTTAATCTTATTTTTTCCATTCTTAGTTAATTTGATACACCACGATCTTGTCTGAGTAATCAGAATTAATTTGGAAATTGTTCCTTTCTTATCAGAGTAAGAAATGATTTAGTAAAAAGCCAAAGCTTGCTAACTGACTTGATTCTAATTGTTTCTTTCTTTTATTTTAGGCAAGAAAAATGAACAAAAACCTCTCAAGATGCTTACATTTCAGGGAGATTAAATACTCCCATCTAATAAATTATCAGTTATAATTTGGCTATGGTTGTTTAAATGATGAATCACTTTCTTCTGGCTACAACTTACATATTGAAAATAAATTTTCTTCACTATTAACATAAAAATATAATAAATCATACAAAAAAATCCTTCCAAAATCTTTTTAAATATCATTAAGTTTTATATAGAGAGTCTTCCGTATCATTAATAATAATTGCTATCAGAGTCTTGTGTCTTAAAATGCTGATGACATTCTAGTGCTGAGCTCAGTTAGCTCCCACAGGGTAATTTCTTGGCATCATTTGGCTTCCCTTTGTATCATCTGAGCTCTACAAGGCAAGTCTGCTGCCCCAAAAATTTCTCTCATGATTCAATTTGATCGCTGCAGGGCTGCAGCAGGAACTGGATGGAAGCAGGGAGCCACAAGTGGATTTTTGAAGATGTCTCTCTGTTTTTCTGCCTCAAACATGTCTTTTGAAAGGAGAAGAATATATCCCAGTACTTGATCTGTTGTTTGACCATAATTTGCTTCTCTTTTCATATTAGGCAGAATGCATGCACCTAGAGATATAAAACCAGGCTGGACTTCAGTCTTTTTGTTCCTTTTTAGAAAATGAAAGGAATTTTGATTATGTTTGGACAAAATTCAATGTTTAAATAGTATCTCCTGATTTAGCAGTAGCAGGTTACATAAAAAGCTCTTGAAAGTGTTTTATTAATTAGAGAAACAGCCTGAAAAAGATGAGCCCTTTATTTGGGAAATTCCCCCTTTTAATCTCCCAAGAGTCTTTGAAGAATTCTAATCTTTACTTAATCAGTTTTCCTTTTCTAGACTTTTTCTCTGCTACTTATATGCATATATACAGTTATGTATATGTCTTAAGCTGGGTACTGCCGATGTTTCGTGTCTGTTTAAAAAAAACACAGCTCATAGGCACTCCTGATGCAGAAGTAAAAGGTTTTGCCCCGAGTTTTCTACAGAATGGAAAATGTTTTTCATGTCTACGGTAGTGCTGAATGTGGTAGTGGGGAATAAAGTGGTCCTTCGGTTTGCCCCCATAACTCCTCCTCAGCAGCTGAGAAAGCACAGTGGGGCCTCATCGCAATGATACCTCAGTTAGCTAAAAACATTTTATTCCACTCCCACGTTTTGTGTTTTCTGAGTAGCGTGGAGAAAAAACTACAGCCTGAAAAAGGCTGGGAAATTTGTTTAGTGACATGTTGATTGCCCTCCCCTACAATATTTCTTTAAGTAATGAAGCATTTCAAGGCAATTAGCAGAAATCCTGAGAAGTAAACCCAGGCCCTCAGTGCCTTGAATAGCAGCAGGTTTTGTTAAGTTTGTTCAAACCCATGACAGTTGCACTGCAGCACAGACATGCAGAACAGATCGAGCTTGCTAACTGACATTTTGATTGCACTCTGTAGAATTTATGTTTAGGAAAAACCTCAGCTAGTGTTTTGGCATATCTTATCTGTAGGGCACTGCAGCAATAAATCCCACAAAATGCAATCAAATGTTAATAGAAAATCCTTTGTGGGAGACATCTCCAACAGCGAGTTTTTTCTCTCTACCCTCTTTCCACTCCAAAAGGCTGTTTATCTACCCAGACAGATCTATACCTGCTACTTGTAGCTGTGCTGCACTATGCTCTGTGGAGACAAAGAGTGACTTCCAGAGAACAGAGCCGTGTACACTTCTCCTAGGTGCGTGTCAGTCTTGGCTGTGAATCTGTTTAAACCTTCGGACAAGGTCAAGGCTGGGTCTCAAAGCATCCCCCTAGGATGTACACCAAGAGAAAACCCCTCCACTTTAACAGAAGAAATACAGAAAATAGACTCTAATATGATGGAAAGGCTTTGGACAGGATGAGTCACTGACCAGACTGCTTTCTTTACCTGTCCCAAAGTACGTAGGTATTGACGAACACAGAGCATGTTTTGGCCACTGTTGGGTATATCCTTGATCCTGTTTGCTTTTCTCATAACCTGTAGTTAAAGTAATTAAGTTTCTTATGTGTTGCTGTGTGTTAAGTGGCACTGAAAGCTGAGCCTGCTCCAGGTGCATTAGGAACCAGGCCCAAATGAAAATTAAAGAGAGTTTAACAGCATCTAAGCCTCCTGCTTGTCACCTGCTTCAGCTCTAAAAATCTTCAGGTGCCTTCAGTCCATGTTTATCTGCCTACAGCTACAGCAAGGTGTCCCAGACCACAGGGAATGGGAGCAGGAAGGTCCTCATGACATGTGCTGTGGCTGTAAGTAAGCAAGAGGTAGAAGGACAGACATCCCCCCTGAGGCAGGAGACTGGCTTGCTAGGGATCAGGATCAGAACACAGAACAAATCTGTGTTCTGGTGCCAAAGAGCCACTGCCTACAGGACAGTCTGGCAAAGGGGCTGCAGCATGCCACAGGGTGCCCTGTTTTTCTACCACAGTTCAGGTCTCAAGTGTTTTTTCCCAGCTCCAGAGATGGCTTCCAGCTCTAGTTTGGCTGCATACACGTGGAAGAGAAGGAGTCCTTCAGCCTCAAGCCTTTCCTAATGCAGCAGTGCTCACTGCAGCTCAGCCTTGCAGATCATGGCTCTTTCCAGGCAAAGGAAGAGGTGTTTATGATGAGGCCACAGTCAGCTCTCAGGGAAGGGTGGTAGGCCAGGACAAAGTGTCAGAAGGCTGGTTTGGCAGGGAGCTTCCAGTTAGATCCTGGTGGGAATGGAAGAGATATCCATATCCAATAGTGGAAATAGTCCCTTCTAGTTAGCAATGTTTTGTTGTTGTTGTTTTTTTTTTTTCTTTATTTCCCAGTAGTAAAACAAGAATAGGACATTGGGTGTGTTGCTATTTTAGGTTTAACTTGCTATTTCCTAAGTGTAGAACAAGGAGTATGACATGTAAATATCCTATTTAAAACAATGGTAACTCAGATCTGCATTCCAATAGCACATCTATATAAAATCACCCATTACGCTCTTGCTTTCAATGTTATTTTCTCTCCTTGGTAATCTCTCTGTGCAAAAATATTTTCTTATAATGAAATATGCAGAAAGAAGGCCATGGTGATAGATGGACTGAAATAAAACTGATAGGGCACATAGTCTGGAAATTCCTGGCAGCCTCAAATCCCCATTACAATAATAAAAAGCCAGCAAACAAGAAAGTTTGACCTTATAATATTTTTTCAATTTTTTTCTTAAGTTTATAGCAATTTACTTCATCCAGGAAGCACTGCAAAGTGCTGGTAACAAGCAAAAAGACAGTCAATAAACATTACAGCTATTGCTGGACTTTCAAAGTAGAAAATTAAAAATTAGGTGATTTTTTCACTATTGTTCAGGATTTGTTCACTATTTATTGTTCTGGTGGAACAATTTAAGCCATTTTTGCCCCATATCTCTTATTTAATCTCATTTAGACTAACTCTCTGCTCAGCTTACACAGGGTGTGAACACTTCCTAGTCTTCCCATGGCAGCATGACACTGAAATATTATTACCTAATTAGACTGCTTCTCCCTGGTAGCAGGAGGTTCCCATTTGTTTTAAAGACATGTGCTTTTGTTTTGCTGTTGGAGAGGTTAGCAGTGTTTGTGCAGATATCTGAGAAAAATACAAAGGGAAATGAACTTGAAATTTACATCTCAGTACACATTTTTATTCTTTACGTAATCTGGACTGAGCTGAGATTGTCTGCTCACAAAAGGCCTGAATAGCAGGACTGTTATTATAGGCAGAATTCAAACACATTGGCAGAATCTGTGGGAAAGTTTGTCCATTTTAGTCCTGGTTTAACTGGATGGTGAAACATTCCTTGAATAGTTAGTATGCTGGCCCAAGGCCTGAAAAACTCACTAAAGCCTTCTTTTTCCTTTATCTTTTATAGTGAAAACTGACAAGGAGATTAACAAGACAGGTTGCTTACAGCAACCCTTTGTCCCATCAGTTACAAACTGGTCGAGGTTATCAGCCTGGTTCCAAGTGAAAATATATGATGAGTCTAAAGGGGACATAACACCCTACATAACATCTTTCTTGCAGGGTGTAATCCTCTGCAACATTTTTCTCCTCTTCAGGAGAAAACATCTGTTGCATTTACAGTAACTGGAGTTTACCTCCCATTTTGTGAGGTATCTTCTCCAGGATTCTGACATGTAAACATAAGGGTTACTATCATCTTTCAAGAATGTACAACTTTTTCCTTTTTTTCCGAACAATTCATCAACAACTCTGAGTTAAGGATTACTTTCCCTTAAAATGCTTGTCCTCACTTCTGGAAATTAAAAGAATAATTAAATCAGAGAGTAATTAAACTTATAACTTCAAACCATGCTTACACTTTTTTCGGTTTTGGTTCAAAAATTTCAAGGATGCTAGTGTAACTCTATGTTAGTACCTATTTTGGTGACCAAGAGTCTAACATCTGGTTCTTTTTCTCCAACTTCTGAAGGCTTATCAAATTTTGGCTTGGGGAAAACACTGAATTTTAGCTTTTTAGAGAGGTCATTGAGTTAAGAATGGGTTTACACTTTAAAAAATATTTGCTTTTATACATATACAGATGCACATTAATTAAAAATAAAAAGTAGAAAAATAGGATTTTCATTAACTAAAACTTAAAATTCTGCAACTTGTTATCAGAAATGCCTTCATTCACTCATTTGCAATATTTTTTTCTTTCAAATTTTCTTTTTTTATAAGCTTTCACTCTTCATAAGCTTTCACAACTGAGCTCACCTCAGAAACAGATGGGAATAGTGACACTAGGGATTCAGAGTTCAGAGCTCTTGTTACAGCAATTTCTGGGCTAACTAGAAGGAAACAAAGTTAATCTTCAATCAGTGTTTGTCTGTCCCTCTAAAATGCAGAATTCTTCTAGTTTTCCACCATGTTTTCCTCAATGTCTTTTCATGTGTGCAAGAAAAACAACATAGATAAACAATTATCTTTTTGTTCAACTTTCATTTACTTCTGTCAATAAAAGGGATCATTTCCAGTAATTTTCACATAGAGGAGTGTGAGACACTGTTTGAAATGCAGCATTATAAAATAAACTTGCAGAATCTTGAACAGTTTATAAAAATGGATTCGTATTCACTGAGAAATTAGGTTATTTCCTCATTCATTTAATCATGAGCTAAAGTAAACCAAATGTCTTAAAGTCTTTGAGGAATGAAGACTTGGAAAACATTAAAATGTTTTGACAGCAGTTTATGATTATGTTGACATATCATAATATAAAATTATCAGCTATAGTAAATACTAATTTTAATATGCTATGTCAAAATGAATGTCATAAAACCAACTGAGGAAATAAAAAACGTTTTTTGCTGTATCTAAATAAAATATTTTGATGCTGTCAAAATGTAAAGAAAAAAAGTTGAAAATATTTTGACACTTGTAGATAAATGCCTTAAAAATCAACACATTTCCTTGAGACTTTTTATTTTGACAGAAATTGAGATTTCTGGTCTAAAACTCATCTGTCAAAATGTTTTCACCTTGTATGAGTGATACCATATTTGTAGCCAAACTTCTGTCTCAGGCTGAGCTTCCACACCAAATAGCTCTGTGCCTCACTGTCTCACCTACCAGAGCAGGTTTGATCCAGAGCCAGTCTGAGCAGAGTCACATTTTTGTCGAATTAGCTCGTGCACTTGAGATAGTTTTTTACGCTAGAGTTAGGCTGTTGGAGGGCAGAGAATACTTAATCTTGTTTAAAGCCTGTCAAGACAGCATTATTGCTACAGGATGTTTTCTGGCACAGTTCCACCCTGTGAGTTTGCACTTCACATCTTGAAGTGATTGAGTTTCTGATCTGGTAGCCACAAAGAAGGATCTTTTGGAGAAGTGGCTAATGGCCAATGCAATTTGATATTCATAGGAAGAAGATATGGACCCATGGCTAACACTGAACTGCCTCTTGAAAATAACAATGCTTAAACTGATTTTAAACAGGAGCGAAATTTTCAGCTATTGTTTGACTCTTTTTTCCCAAGAATCATTTATCTTTGTTGCCTGAGATTTGAAAGACCAGAAAGAAAGAGGTTAACATTGTTCCCTATGAAAATAAAAATGTCTAGTTCTCTACATAAGTGGTCAGAAGAGAGTGGGGTTGTTCATGACTTTCAGGAAACCTTCCCACAGCTCTCAGTGTTCCTATATTTGGGGTTTTCTAAGGTCTCCTGAAGCTGTTTTCTAGACTTACAGCCCATTCCATTTGCTATTAGCCATCTGGTCAGTGAGGAATGGCACTGTAATTCATACTACACAACCATCTGACACTAGTCCTGACCTGCAAAATAGGTGGGTGAACAAGCGGCAACAAACAGGAAGAAATAACAATTTCATTTTTATTTTGTGTTTAGTGTGCAAAAGTGCATTTGAGCTAGCTCATCTTCTCTAGGCTTTAGCTAAACTCTACTCCCAACTCTTCACGACAAATCATTAGTGTAATTTTTCCCATCACTGCATGCTTCAATAGAATTTCAGCCATTCATTAAAAAAATGGGTGTTTGCAAACAAGGGTGATTCGCATTAAGTATTTTTAACCCTTAGTTAGAATTTAGTTACAATTTCTCTGTAGACCAAAGAGAGAGAGAATGAAGAAAGGGTCCTAAGCCAAACATCTGTTGAAAACATCTATATTGTTTTAGTTCTTGAGACCTTTTGTCAGAAGTACTGGTAGAAAAACAACCTCCTAAACATGGGCCCTGTTTAGTCAGCATGGGACACAGCTAGCAGGTTAAAAGAGATATGAAGATGCCAAGCTCATGAGGTGTTGCCTCTTCACTTTTGCACCATCCTTTTTCCTTTATTGAGTAGCCTGGCTCTCAGAAACTGTATGTCACCCTACGAATTGAAATTATATGATCAGGGAAGAGGTCACACACACATACACCCCCACACACACACACCTGTGTCACAACATACCTGTGTCACAATCAGCTTGGAGCACTCTGGCTTTGATCTTCTTTTGTACAGAATTTTTTTTCATCTTTTCTGAAGTAACTCCTGATTTATGTTGCTATAAGTATTATGCCCAGAAGGCATGGCATATGTTCTTATACTCTCATATTTTATGGCTAACGAAAGCTTTTGGCAAAACTTTATTTAAAAACTTGCCAATTTTGCTGTAGATAAACAGATACGGTTTTCTCACATAAAATACCCGAATAATACAGCAACTGCTGAAGTTACTTTTTTTTTATTTTCCAGAATCACTTGATGTGTTTTATGGGGAACCATTATGATGAACTTTTTCCATTTGAAAATACATAAATAAACCTCTTTTTCTGATTTGGTTGAATTTCCTTTAGCAAATTCTGGGTTTCATTCTAATTTTATGCATGTCTGAGTGTCTCACATATTTTCCCATCTCTGAGCCTTTAATTCACTTTTCTTCTCCTAATGATGGTACATGAATGTCCAAATTCTGCATTGCCTGCAAAGATTTCAATAATGGTTTTGTCATGTACAGTGATGTTTGGAATGTCTTGGGATAATACAAAGCTTTTCAGGGATGGAAGAGGACCTTGCAGCATGCCCTTCTTGTACACTATTAAATTGATCTATACCGGAAAAAGGATTTAGGTGCATTTTTGTAATTGTCTTTCATCAACTTTGATACACTTTGTTCTTTGGGTCCAGTATGAGGCAGACTGGGAAATTCCAGTGCAGCAATTCCTGCAACCAGGACAGGGTCAGGTGAGGGACTGAAACTCCTTATTCTTTTCCAGACAAAGCATTTGTCTAGGAAAAAAAGTGGTTTTGGATTTGCCCGCGATTGAGGAATCTCCTCCACTCCATTTGAATAGTGGTCTCTGCCATGGTTTTCAGTTCAGTCACGGGCATGTGCCTGGTGGCTGGAGGTGTTGTTTGACAAAAGGGCTGCTGCTTCACAAACTTGGAAAGGAAAGCAAGGAGTTTTCTCACTATTCTCTGCAACCTATGTAATTGAGTTGATACTCATATTCAGTGGGGATGATTGTCTCCTCCAGGACAAGGGCTTCAGAGCTGTCATGTAGCAGTGGAGGGTAAATAGGCTGCGTGTTGGTGCTCAGAAGGGTTCTGCAGTTTCAATTCATTAACTCAAGGGAGCTTGCCTTCAGTGCCATGGTCACTGAAACCCTGCTCTGACCTCTGACAAGGAGCAGTTACAAGAGAGTCCATCAGGTATGTCTATGAAACTTTTCTGGTGTATTTTGCAAAAGTAGCTCTTATTGTCACAGATGACATCACTGTCATCACTCCAATGGACCACAGAGGGTCACAGTCATTACCAAGGTAGCAAGAAGGTATAAAAGCTCTTGGCATCACCTTTTTTAAAGTACTGAGGTATTCTGGACATGGTAAACACCGCACTCTTGACCACAGACTTTTACGCATTTCTCTTAATAGCTCCAACATAGTGTGGACTTAATATATTAATTTAAAAAGTAACTTTCTTCTCTCAAGAATCAGTCTTACCTAGGAGTTTGAAACTGAGCCTTTGGCTTCTCTGGTTCACACCTCAATGTTAACAAAAGCAAAGTAACTGGAACTAGCAGAACTTTTGTACATGGAGAGTCCTGTTTACACTCCCAGAGCACATTGCCTCCAAAGTCAATAGGGTTAAACAATAGCAAAATCATCAGCAACTAAAGCAACCCTCTTATATCTTCAATATAAACAGAAAACATAGTTACTTAGCTGTCCTTAATGTTGTTTTTAAAAATGCAAGGGCAGTTCTGAGGGCAATAACAGAAGTTAACATAAGTGTAGTGCATGTGCACCTTCCACACTGGGTAATTTACTGTACATACACTGATGAAAATAATGTTATGGATACTCTGCTAGACTTCCTAACACCAGGATATAGGATGGTTTTCCCAAACACAAACTTCTGCAGCATACTTAAAATTCTTCCCACTGATGTAGAAGGTGGTATGTTTGTGGCTTAATCCTGTCAGAAATTACCAGGTAGTTCTTCTCATAAATCAGATGGGAAATTGATGGGAAATGGAGGTTAAAGTGCTGAGAGGACAATCTATGGAGAGTGGATACCTGTATTTCCCGTTAGCTGACAGCATGGGCGGCTTGGATTCTTTATTGCTTCTGAAGTATCTGTTCATACCTGCTGAAGGGGAATTAATTTTTTTCAGACTGAACCAAACGCGTAAAAGTGGAATTTTTCTCTCTTTCTCTGCGCATAATCAAAAAGTAAAAGCTGAGTGTTACTAAGGACTTCCAGCACATTACTTTCTAAACTCTGCTTCAAGCAGTAGCTGCAGATTTTGAAACTGCCTATAATTAAAATCATTAGGAGAGTCTCTTTAAGCAAGGGGACCTTTAGCATTTCCAAAATCACATCTGCATGTGTTTGTTAAAGCTGTATATGAGACAGACTGGACAGCATGGCTCTCATTTTAATTTTGTGAAAGGAGTAGTAGAAGTCAGATTTGATGTTATTGGGAGGAATCTCATTTCTATTGCCAGGAACACGTGAACAAACCAAATTATCACAACAGAAGTATCATTGGAACCAGTGGAAACAGAGATGATAAACAGCCATAATGAAAAGCAATTGCTTACAGGTGTGTTTATGTTGTTTGTGTGCTTATACAAATGAGGGCACATGTTTTGTCATACATTTTCTGCCTTTGCCAGCTGGTTTTCCCTTAGTTGACTCAATCTGGTCTTTGCTTTTTAAATTGGGTTTGCTCAAGAGAGTCCTAAAAAATTATGTATTAATAATCATTATTACATAATGCCAGCAACTCCTGCAGTTATAAAGTGCAATAAATGTGCAGTGAGTCTCATACAGACGTGATGGGACACTGTGGTGCCATCTATGGTGCTGAGCTGGAAGTCAAGGCAGCAGTGCCCAAACCAGACCAAATGAATGTCTGAACATACCTTGCTGTACCAGAAAATCTCTTTTCTAAAGGGCTTTGCAAATGCTTTGCAAGGTTTCAGTGGTTATTGAATAAATTGTAACAGCTTGTTTTTGTGTAGAAAGTGGAAAGTGATAACAGGAATTTGAAGGAAAGAAGTGTCTGTTCAGATTTACTTTCATTGTGATATCTTTTTAACTGAATTGGCCTTTTAATATGTATACAGCTGCTCAGTAGGAAAACAGGCATGAAGGACTGATGCCAACATTTTTCAACTCTCTAGTTAAATCAAAGTAATATTGGGAAGTCTGTGATTGGTACATTCCAGTCAGAACTGTATTTAACAGCCCCTGAAAAAATAACAGACTCATCTGTCACTGGCTTGTAAACCATTGTGTTTCCCAAATCCCAGTAAAGAGAAATAAAATAGATTCTCATAGGACTTCAGAGGAAGATTAAGATCGTGACCTAAGAGATTTAGAAAGCTTTCTGTTTCTCAGGACAATATGACAAACCCTTGGGCAACCTTAAAATGGGACTCAGGAGAACATCCCCTTGACAATTGTGATATGAAAAAAAGGGAAAAACAAGTAATTCTCTCTTCCAAAAGACAAACAAACCTCAGAGATTTCACAAGAGCAAGTCTATAAAATTTTCAGTATAAAATGTAGGATGGGAAATGAATGATTGTTTAAACAAACTGTCTAACTTTACAAATTTATGTATCTGACTATAACACAGATGAAAATAAATCTAATATTTTTTTTTTTTTAACCATGAAACATCATGTCAGAGAGTAGAGATGTGGAAAACAGGTCAGCTCAAAGGACAGAGATGATATTCTCATAAATTCTTGTGCAGCCAAAGGAGAAAGAAGAAAGAAGATGAAGATCACACTGAGATATGGTACTTTTTGTTTGAAAATAAAGCTCTGATCACTTATGATGTTACAGTGACAGCTGGTTAGGTTAAATGATTACCAGACTTTGTGACACATTTGGCAGGATTTGTCAAGTTGTTTGTGAGCTAGTTGGGGGATTGGCAGAGAGTCTTCACTGAACTAAATCTTTGATAAGTAATCTCAATCTATAGAACATGACAAATAGAAAAAATTAATCACAGAATTATAAAATAGTTTGGTTTTTAAGGAAAAGACCTTAAAATTCCTCTAGTTCCATCCCACTTGCCTTGAGCAGGGACACCTTCTACTAAATCATGTTGCTCAGAGCCCCGTCCAGCCTGCCCTTTGAACACTTATTGGGTTGGCACATCCAAAACTTACCCGGGCTACATATTCCAGTGCCTCACCACCCTCACAGAAAAAATTAACAGTAGCAACTTTAAAATATCAGTTGCTACAAAAATAATTGGAAGGAAAGCAGCTCAGTTATAAATGGCAGGGGAATGTGTGGTAGCAGATCTACCAACTGGTGCACCTCTCCTTTGAGAATGCTATTTGTCCAAGGGATATCTCTGCAAGAAACAGAAATTCATTAAGATAAATCACAAGTGAAGATAGTAGAAAGTAATTTTCCCTCATGATGATTAAACTCCCACTTTTGAAATTTTTAATTAAAACAGGTTTTTATAATATTTCCCCACATACAAAATAAAGTATCTCTTTCCTTCTAAAAACTTGATCTTGCCCCACTGAAAATACCCATTCTCACAGGTACACACTTTTCCACAAGAATTTTGTTTTCATTTGAAAATTTTGTCCAAGAATGAAGATGATGTATTATACCAAAGAGAAACAGCTAAACAGGCACAAGCGTGAGTAAATATACCAGAAGTTATTTTATTTTTTATGTTCTCTGTTCTCATCATTATCATAATCTGTTGATTGGAATGCAACTGATAAACCATAGTTAAAAACATAGAAATTACTTTGTATCAGGTTCTTGGTGTTTACTTAATGGATTTAGTGGCATTGGCTGAGGGTGCCTAATGAAATTTAGAAAACAGTGGTTATGAGTGGAAATTTGAAAAACAATATCTTTGTGAAAAATTTAAATCTGGTCTGTCATGAGTAAGAAGATATTTAGAAAATAGGCCTCATGACTAAAGAAATCTCTAAATATTACTTGTTTTATTTTATTAAAAGGGGTCAAATGAAAGGAAAGAAAGTCTGAAAATTCATGATATCAGAGAATTAAAGTCTATGGTTCTTCCATATCTACACCTGAAGACGTGCAGTTGCTGCTGAAGAATTGTACTTCACTAGACACAAGATAGCAAGCAGGACAAAATTAAATTGTTTTATCAAGGGGATAGAATGGACAACCTCATGAGCACTTTCTATCTATGATTTTCTCACTTTTGTGCCGGAAACCAACAGAGTTATTCTTGAGGTCTGGAAGAGTGAGTAATGATTTGAGGAGATAAACTCTCTACAAATAGATGTGTTACTGGGAATGGTCTTTTATGACAACTGAACAGACTCTGCCCCTCTCTGTGGCAGGGGTATTGGAGTAGATGGTTTTAATTGTCAATTCCAACCCAAATCATTCTATGATTATTAACTTAAAGTAAAATATGAAAGACTTTGGAAGGTCAGGAGCTACTGATTCAAGATAAAGAAATAAAGTTATTTTTCTAAAATACTTATATGTGTTTGGGGTTGCAATGGCAAAGTTGGACATCATACCTGATGAGCTACCATGGACTTCTTTCATGATGCTTGACTCGGCAACATGCTACCATCTGCAGAATAAAATTTAAATCTGAAATTGAAAATAGATTTAAGATATAGCAGAATGAAGACACTGCTGTAATTTATAAGTAGTTCTTATTTCCATATTTTAAAATTGATTTTATAAAATATTCCTCCAAGAGAAATGGTGCGTGTTTTAGAAATCTTTATAGGAGTCTATACTCATCATCCTTTTTTTCCCCCCAGTAACTTTGAACATTAAGAAGTTAACAAAAAATCCAGGAAAATGTTAAAGTTTTTAATACTTTTATGAAAGGTACCTGTACTTGGATTTTATGAATCACTAATCTACATTGCACAATAATGTTACAACAATCTTTTATCTGTCCATTGAGCAGCTTTGATGGAAAGAAATAGAGTTTTATATTGGTTTACCTTGCCTAAACAACTGTAGGTGTCTTTCACACTTTCAGAAAGAAAAAATATGTAGACTGAAATTACGTTAAACAATGAGCCAAACTTTCAGAAGAATGCTTAAGTTCTTAAAAATATTAAAATATACTGTTTCAGCTCACAGTAAAAATCCATTCTTCTTGTCAAGGATATTGATTCCATTTCCCATATTTAGGATCAGAACTGGAAGACCTCAATTGTACTGCAACGTACTGCAAATGTAATGTAGTCATCAGTAGAGAATGTTTAGTTATTCTAGACTTTAGTAAGCAAGTCAACAAGAAATAAAAATTCTAACTATAGCCCTGGTATAAGTGCACAAGACCGAGTGACTGACTGTCAAGTAACTGACCATCACGTGCTAGGACTTATTCCATGGTCTGAGGACCCCTGACCTGGCAAAGGAAGGAGATAGCAGAGTCTGTCACAGCCTGGCACCTTGACAAACTGTCCCTTTGGATCTGCCTTTGTGGGGCCTGGTGCAGGTCTCTGGCAGTGTTCAGATGGAAGCATAATATTTACTAAACCTACTGTTCTAATAGTTTGAACTGGGTTAAAAACAATTCAAAACAGAAGAGATGGTGAAAGAATGGTTGTTATGCTAGCCATACAGCAGGCATCACAGACACCACCATTTAAAATATCATGAGTTTATCGATTGTGCAAGACACCAGGTTGATTGGGACTGACACAGTATTTACTGACTACGAAATGTAAATGTCTAAAGCTGGAGGCTAACTCCACACAGAAGTTTATTTCATGCAGTTTATGTGAATTTTATAGCTGAATATTACTACCAAAAAAAATTAAAAGTGCTGACATTTCTACTGGTTTATGTTCTGTTTGGGAAATTGCAGCACACATCCATGAGATTTTCTTTGCTCCAAACCTTCCTGGGCAAATGGTTTTCTCACTAGGGGGAATGAGATTTTAGAAGGAAAACATTGCAACTGAAATAGCTCCCAAGCATCTGTGTGGAATGAGAATACTTCATAACTGATGCATTTAGCATTTCATCAGAAGCTTGTAAAGTCAGATTTGGCAGGCAAAAGCACAGTGTGATAACCTCAAACTCATCCTGCTTTGGGTTTGCTGGTAGTAAGCAAATGTACCAAAGGTATGAGAACTGTTACAGTGTGTGGTACAGTGTACTGGGCAGTGTTGTCATCAACAAAATAGATTTGACTTTCCCTTTCACTAGTATGAATTTGACAGCCATTTAAATTAACTGACTAGAATGAAGTTAATTCTAATCTACACACTCTCATGCAAATCTTAAGAGAATAAGGCTCTAACTGAAAATAGGGAACAGCTTTGTGTAGTGCTTCTTTGTGCCCTTGTATTCTACCTTTATTCTACCTATATGTGCCCTTTATTCTACCTATCAACAAGGACTTTTGGGGAAACTGCAGGACTTTTTCTGCTTATCCTTAGTTCTCTTGTACATTTCCTTTTTAATGATGAAAATACAAAGCTTCTAAACTGAGAAACTATCTGCATGGTTGGCACCAGTTTAACTATCAGCACTTCCATGATGCCTGAAAGTGTAGGAATCCTGGGATAAACTAGAAATAGCTCTTCTCAAGGAGGCAGCAGAGGTAGCACCCAAGTGATAAGAGATAATTGGAAAGAGGAGATACAAATGACTGAGGAGAAAGGCACTGAAACTTGCAGATAAGCACAGGCTGGAATCCTTTACTCAAGTTACCTTGTTGGTTTGATGTACAACTCTGATAATTACAGATCACTAGCTCACAACTTAGAGTTATCAGGTATGTCTCTTTAAATTTGCTGTGGTTAACAAAACATTTTTAATTTTTTTTTACTCTGAGAAGCCTGGGTACACCAATACCAAGCACACAGATCTACATAAAGGCTGAAAAGGAAAGTTTGTTTCCTACTGTTTAGGGTAGGAGAAATCTTTTCGAAGAAGTCAGGAGAATGCAGGAGTACAGAAGTATGTGCACACATGGAAAACGCATATCTTTCTGGATTATGACAACTTTACTTTAATGTCCGCTGCAGCAGAGCTAAATTTGGAAATTTTATCCCACAGGAAACTTGCGTATTTTAACATTTGCTTTTTTCCTCAAATCAGGACAAAAAATATTATAATGAAAATTCCAGAAAAATATGAATGTGGAGACATTCTGACATTCCGTAAGTTGAAGCTTCATCTCTCAGCTAATTCAAGTAAGCAGAGATGCTTTAAATTTTTTATTTTCGAAATCAAGCTGCATTTTCCCAGTGACACCTCACCTCAAAGGGCCTGGAGTTCAAAGTCCTGAGCAGTGCTCCTGTGCTGGAGCTGGAGTTGAGAGTCATATCCATGCAGACATCACAAGAAACACTTTGTATTATGCTATTGGATACATTAGTCATGCGTGAATGCTGGCCTGTAGAAGCAGAAGCTAGGCTTTCTTCTCACAAAGTGATGTGAAAATGGTGGATTTGAAACAGCATTCCTGAAGCACTTTAGATAAAAAAGCATATCAGATGAAGACCTGAAAAAGTGTCTCACTTGTTTTTCTGTAGAAAATCTTGGTTCATTTGGCTGTCTTCTTTGAAGCAAGTGTTTTCCTGAACTATACAGAAACAAAGACTGCAGATACGAAAACTCTGAGAAACCTCCTTCTCTCTCAGTTGCACTATTAGCAAGGCTTCCTGCTCCCTGCAAAACCACATTCTGTGAACACCATGACCTAAAACCTTCACAGCAACAGCACCTCTGCACAGGGGTAGCTCCTCCAGTGTTTATCTAATTTTTAGCTCCTGCCTTGATGGTACCATGTCATAAGAACCCTTTTATTTCAAAGGCCATTCCTGTGCCTTCGTGTGACCTTGGTTAGCAGCTTTTATTGATGGTATAAAATTTATTTTTGGTCTACACACATGCATGTGCTTTGTATGCACTGCACATGCAGGAAGAGACACAATGCAGGACAGGTTTTGTGGGCTTTGTGGCTATGGACAAGCACACTAATGGTGTAGCCTTGGTGCAAGATATACTTAAGACTTCATGGACACCTTACACTGTCATATATGGATGAAGAGGATATAGTAAGCATTTATATCTTATTACCATGAATTAGTAAATATCCGTGGCTGATATTTATTACCTGCAGTTGGATGTTACTCACTACAGTTGATTATATATTTTATCCATAATTTCTCACAGTTTTTTTAATTCCATGTGAGGTCAAGACATTTGCAAGGCTAAATTGATATTGCCATATTTAAATTAATTGAGCTATGTTAGTTTATACTGTCTAGGACCTGGCTTTCATACACTTTTAGTTGTTAATTGCCAGGGAAATTGCAAATGTCCCTATTTATGAAAAGTTCTGACATTAAGATCAATTCCTTTGTACTTGGAATTCATGCTGCATTAGATTAGATTTAAATTAATTATACAAAGGTTGTTTGTATAGACATGTTTGCTGTTAGTATTCTAATTAACAAAAAACAACTCTCCTCTGAAAATGTGTCTTCCCACCTCCCCCAAGGAAAGGAATTGTCCTTGTCATTTCTCCCGTCCAAAGCATGCAAACCTTTGGGATAGGCAAATAAGCAAATCATTTGGCTATAAATGCACTTTTTTTGTTGCCTGAGAAAACCCAAAAACAACGGCATAGTTCTATTGTAGAGTTGTGTTTTATTTAGCTGTGGGTGTTTGTTAGGAAACATTTGTCCTGAAAAAGTGTCAGTGTCTGGCACTGCTTTCCAAGATAGTCTATACTTTGATTTTAAGGTTTGAAATTAAGATGTATATATTCTGGCTGCTGAAGAAATGGACTGGCAGATGTTGATGGTTACAGGTGGGGAGTGAATTAACTCTAGAACAATCTCAATTCATACTTTGAGAAATCATCCAGGGAATAATTCCCTAAAATAAAATCATTCTGAAAAGGACTAAGTTCTGGCTCCCAGGTAGGACAAGTTTCTTTAAATATTGTCAAAGCTAAATCACTTATATAAGAAAAGTATTTATGCAGTTGGTAGATGTTAAAAATATCATGTGCAGCATACATTTTTATTAAAATATCAGAAGAAATATGATTTTAAAGTGGAGGAGCTGAAACCTCAGGAGGCTTATTTCTATCTTATTTCCAGCTCTACAAAATGTCTTGTGTGACACTCAACTATCATATCACATGCATCCCACTTTTATGTGTCTGAAACACTGGAATAAACATGAACACTTTTCATTGCTTAAATGGTTCTAAAGAAAATGTTTTGAGGTTTGTCCATCCTACTTCATTAGGATGCATTTGGACATTTCCAGCTGAAAATGCTTTTATGGTTTACCGTGTTCCACTGAAGGAAGTGGATCATTACACCATCATTTTGAAGAATTTGAACACCTAAGTTTTTTAAGTATCCTGGAAAAGGTGTCTTGAAGGCAACTCTTTTAATCAGTAACTTTACCATATTTCTGCCAGTGTAAATTATTCCGTTCTACTGCAGAACCATCAATAAATTTTGTCAGGTTAATATTTAGTATCCACCCTCTGTAGCTGGAAAAAGGCAATGCCATAAGCTAAAAGAAACACCCAGGATAGTTACAAGTAGTTGAGAAATATCTTCAGATCTTTTAACAATTGGACAAGTAATCCACATTCTTTCAAAATGCTCAAAGTTTATTGGCATGTGAACTACTTAGCTGAATGGATAGATGAAAAAAAACCAAAATATTTTGCAATCACTTAGGGCAATTTCTCTCTCCTTATTCCGGGAATGGTCTGGTTAATTAGCATGCTTTAAACACAACATTTGGCTGTCTGATCTGCACAGATGTACAATTTGTGCTCTGCTGGTGATCCAGCTACACAATATGCCACACTCCAGCTGCTTTCTACGTACTGGCAGAAGAAGCATCTTTACTGCTACATTTAAGGGCGTTTTTAAATTTTTTTTTTTTTTTTTTACTTCTATCCTTTTTTCTTTTATTTTTTCTTGACTTTATCATTCGCAAGTCAGGAACTTAAATCATTACATTTTAATAAAAAGCTATTTTACCTTAGGTGAGTTTTCCAGAGATGATGCCATCAGTACGATACAGAAGACCCTCATGAAAAAATAGGTTTGACAGCAAATCCTAGCAATAAGCAAAAGAAGGTCCATCAGTACAATTTCATGGAGTTTAAAAACATTGTTTTAACATAGTCTGATTTCTGTTCTTCCTACTTTGAAGAGCTGAAAGACTTTCAAATTGTTCCATAAGACAGAATACAATCACCCAGCATTGAGAGGGTGTAACAGATGCACAGTTTAAATCTCAGGGTCTCAAGGATCTGATGGAGAAACTTTCGTTAAGATTAGACACTAGATTTAACCACAGCAAAATTACATACCCACCCAAGTTCACATACATTTGGTGTTCCTCAGAGGGAGCTGATCACATCCATTGGTGAGTGTCCTCTCCATGGCTGTAGATGACCATTTGCTGTGGCATTATCCACTCAACTTGTTGTTTGGGGGGTTTTCTGTTATAAAATTACAAATTTCAGGCTGTGAAGAAAAGGGGCAGAAAAGGGTAAACACTACAGCAACAGAGTTCAAGGCTAAGTGCAGCAGCCAGAGAATCACAGAACTTCAGACAATTCTTCACTCTTCAGCTTGCCATGGTCCCAGCGCTCTGGTGTGTTGGCCCCTCCTCCCAGCTTTGTGCCATCGGCTCACTCACTGTGGAGTCGTCTGCCCCTTCATCCAAGTCACTGATGAATAAGTTAAACACTACAGGCCCAGTACTGAACCTTGGGGTACCCTGCTAGTGACAGGCCTCCAGCTAGGCCCTGTGCTGAACTATTATGGTCCTCTAGGATCTGCCCTTCAGCTAGTCCTCAGTCCACCTCGCTGTCCACTCAGGCAGTCCACACTTCCTCACTTTGCCCATGAGGATGCTGTAAAGCTCCCAACAACTTGCTCGGCAAGCTTTTAAACAGGGCTTACGGTTTTTCGTGTACTCCGAGTTGGCTGCATGGGAGAAATAACAACAAGATATTCTGATGAGGGAAAACCAGCAAAAAAACTTTATGGGCAAGGTTTAGAACAAAAGTCAATCGACAAAAAACACTTCTCAAAGTATTAACTTGGCCCATTCAACTTAGCAAACTCTAAGCCCATTCAATTTCAAGTTACTCAAGAATTTCAAAAAGAGATAATTAGAAGGAAGAGAGAAAAGCACACATATTGCTACCAACTTCTGGGTTCCAATGACAGAAAACCAAAAAAGAGGTAGGATCAAGACAACATGATTACTTCATGTTCAGCCTTAAATACCTCTTTTCCTTATTAGGGCCTACCCCCAGGTGGGATTTCCAGTCATTTGGCCACTCAGGAGCTGGGTTAGGGGCTCCAGGGGCAGGTGTGGACCATTACCTCTGGTGTGCCATGATTGGTAGCCACTGCAGGGCTGGGATACAGGCTCTAGGGGTGTAGAACCCTATGGGGTAGGGCACTACCTCATGTGGGTTAAGCACAACCTGCCCCTTTCCCCACACATCCCAAAATATCTCAAGGCATCAGTCTTTCCAGTCTTTAACAAGGCTCTCACAGCATCTGTGAGAGACATTGTTGAAAGCCTTGTTAAAGTCAAGATAGACAATATCCATGGCCCTCCCCTCATTCATTCAAGTAGTTGTTTCATCACAGAAGGCAATCAGGTTGTTCAAGCATCATTTACCTTTAGTGAACCCATGCTGGCTATTCTTGATCATCTTGTCATCCATGTGGATAAAAATGACCTCTAGAATGAGGTGCATCATCACCTTTCTAGGGGTTGAGGTGAGGCTGGTTGACTGGTACTTCTCTGTGTCCTCTTTCTAGCCCTTTTGGAAGATGAGGGTAACATTTGCTTTCTACCAATACTGAGGCATCTCCCCTGATCTCTACAACCCTTCAAAGATGATTGTGAGCAGCCTCGCTGTTGTGTCCCCCAGCTCTCTCACCACTGTAGATGCATTCTGTCGGGGTCCATGGACCTGTGCATGTCAAATTTTTCTTGTTCACTAACCCAATCGTCCTTGACCGAGGGAAAGTCTTCAGTCTTGAGGCTGATGGTGACTTTCCTCTGTAGAAGTCATACTTTGACTAATGATATATCATCTCTGACACAGAATTGTTATAACACTTCTATGAACACACCAACAGTGTTATTAATCAAACTGTTTATATACAGAAAGCCTTTATCCATGATACATTTGTTTTCTTCTAAAAATTGTTGGTTTTCTTCTGACCACAGCTTCTGGTATCCCAAAGGAACACCTGTTCATTTTTTCATTTGTCTTCTTCCAAAGAAAGGACAATTATTACAAAATCTATCACTATAAGATAAAGGTCATATTTTATTCAAGCAGTTTAACGGAGTAAAGTCACATTCTGTACAGAAAAAATAACATGCAGTACTATCAGAACTAGCAGAAGTAATGACATTTTCTGTCATCTAAAGTAGGCCAAAATTTCTTATGAAATATTTATGCAATTACAGAGTTGATAGTGGAGTACCAAGAAATGATAACTGCAAGGTCTATTTTCTGAAAAAAGATGCCTCTGAATCTTGTGCATGTAGGAGTAATGCTTTTAGTGTAATTTTTTTAATGTTACCATAAAATAACACTGACAGGTTGGACCATAATGGCAGCTTATAGAAAGCTTTTATTAGACAATATTTTAGGGGTCAAGATGGCCCCCCATATGCCTCATTGCCTCTTTGTCACTGAGACATAAGGAGATATTACACAGAAACAGGAGGAGCTCTCTGCCATGATTCAAACCAGTAATGGTTTTAAACTAAAAGAGACTATATTTAAATTGGATATATGGAAGAAGTTTTTACGAGGAAGATTGTAAAACACTAGAATAAGTTGCCCAAAGATGTGGTAGGTGTCCCATTGCTGAAAATATTCAAGGTAAGGCTGGACCGGGATCTGAGCAACATGATCTAGTTGAAGATGTCTCTGCTTGTTGCAGGGGGGCCGGACTAATCGACCTTTAAGGGTCCTTTCTAGCCCAAACTATTGTATAATTCTGTGATTTGGTGATTCCCAAGATGGCCACGGGCCTGTGGCCCTGGGGCAGGTTGAGACTGAAGAGAGGTGGGGAAGCCAGCAGGGCAGCTGGAGTCAGTGTGGTCATGGCCTTAGGCATGGGATGTGCCCTGTCCTGATCCTACAGCGCCTACCTGGAGCAGACTTAGCTGATAAACAGAAGCAGGGCTATGGATAAATGAAGTACATCTCCTCTGCCTCGGTCCAAGAAAAGAAGGGTTTTTTACAATTTAGAGGGGTAAAACTGTGGAGAGTGGTCACACTGGCTTTACCTTCACTCCCAAGAGGAAACATTATAGTATAGTCATAAATGTCAGCACTCTGGGCCAAGCAATAACTTTTAATGTCATCGTAACCAAGGGGCATTTAGAAAATTTGTGAGGGAAGTTTGGGACTCAGCCATATATATGCACATCAGCTCATATATAAATTCAGTCATTTCTTAGACTTCCTCAATAAGAATTTATTTGTACTTCAAACTGAAAGTATGAGATTTATGACTTTCAAGAGCAGCTTAGCTAGAACGTGTAGCAGCACACCTGTTTTTCTATGCCATTGGGGCACAGCATTTCTATCCTCTCATCTTGCCTGTTCTCATTTTAGTTTCTACTGAGATAGCAACTCATAATTGCCTCCTTCTTTAAGAATGGATACTGGCATGTGAGTACAGGCTTGCTAGGTTCTGAAATGAGAGCCACAGCTTCTTTCTCTTTGGCAACCAAACATCTGTCTCATGTAATAATAAATATTCATGCATCATTTGGGGCAAATTTTAATTAAAGATTAGGAGTTAGAAGCCTTTATGTTCCATTTTCAATTCCTTGTTCCTGTCCATTCAGACCTAAGCATGCTCGTGTACTGTGGCAGAGCCTTGAAATCAGCACTTAGGCATGCTGGTGATTACCTTGAAAACGATAGTGGTAGGTAAGAGCTGCTCATGTTTTGAATGACTTCTGAATGTGCCAGCCTTGTGGAAGGTACCAGTCACTTTGACCCTCAATGACCATGGGTCACTGATGGGGAGAACTTTGTCTCCTGGCAAACCAATAGGGAAGAAAGGTTTTACCCTTCTGTCTGCTAAACACCCAGCACTTTTGCAGCATAAGAGTTTCTAAACAGGAATCAGACCCCTTGAAAAATCTGAGTCCCTTTAAAATCATCAGTTGAGGTCTGCCAGCATCTCACAGAGCATGCAAACATTGGCTTTTTTTGAACCTATTGGGACAAAACACCCTTCTGTGCTAGAGGAGAGAGAAAAGGCAAAGGTGAACAGCTGAGGAGAAGTAGAAAGAGCTGCTGACCACCTTAAACTGAACTTTCCATTGTTGTATACATAACTAAAGATACTGATTCTTGTCTGGATGTCATAAGCTGGCCTTCTGAGTTGTCTCTGTGCCATGTTCACAGCTGGACAGGGAGCTAACTCAGTTACCTATTCAAAGTCCTTTTACAGCAGGATTATGGGGCTGACTTTGTCAAAGTCTACCCATATCTCATTTCAAAAAAAAACCCCAGCCATTAAAGGGGAAGATAGGTATTCTCTTTCAAGTTAATTGTGTATGCACTCATACGGGAAGGAGCATATTGCATGTCAATAACTATTTTTGCTTATTTTTTACTCTAAAAACAGAAATATGGTGGTTTTACAACCACTTACTTTCTTCTCCTAAACACTCTCTAGAGCCAATTTGTCCTCACCTGTAACTCATTTCTTTGGATGTTAAAGAATGGCAGAAGATAATGTGTTGTTGGTCATAGATCACATCAGAAGTATGAGCCCTTCAGTCGTGTCTGGTAAAGTATTGTTTGCTTGAATAATAAATGAGCTCCTATAGCCAATGGCACTTTCAGGTAGGTATCCTAAGTGAAGAAAGGGGTAGAAAGAAAACTGCTGACAATCAAGAGATACACCTGGGCCCATTCCTGAAGGAAACAGTTATTTCAAGTCCTCTACTGAGTCACTCTCAGGTTCAGTAGACTGACTATTAAACTGCAATGGGGCATACTGAAAACATTATACAATTCCTGCAGAATTACTTACTAAAGTTTCAGACCCTGGAAACTCTCCTGATTGGCTGCTGCAGGCAGCTTAGTGCCTTGCTGACTCAGAGCTCTTGGACAGGGAGCTCTCAGGCCTTCCCCAAAGAGGTCAGGTTTTATGTGTCCACAGACATCTGCTTAAGTCCTCTGGCTCCCTTGTCTCTGTACCTGGATACCTTGATTTAGATAGATGGAACTTTAAATTCTAATTTTATTTTGATGAGGTGCTTCACTCCCTTGGGTCACTGCTTGTGAATCAGGAAGAAGAAAATTTTATAGGTTAATGAATTCTTGGAAGAACATATGCACTTACTTCCTGAATATTGTAATAAGTAAAGGCTCCCAAGAAATCTAATTTCTCTAACACTGCCTTAGTTTTCCTCTACTGGGACTTCTTTGGTGAAAGGTTAGGAAATCTTTTCCTTTGTTGTCCTTTCAGGACAACAGCAAATTAGAAAAGATGAGTTGTGCCATCTTCCTTTCTCTCAGGAAGTTGTCCCTCAGGAACAGTTCATAGAATCATAGAACCATCTAGGCTGGAGAAGACCTCCAAGATAGTGGAGTCCAATCTTTGATCAATCACCACTTTGTCACCTAAACCATAGCACTAAGTGCCATGTCCAGTGTTTCTTGACCAACTCCCTGAGCAGGCCATTCCAATTCAACCCGACCTAATTATGCCAATACAGCCTCATAACCAGACCAAGTATGGGATTTTTCAGGTATATGAACCTCTCTTCATTAAAATATTAAAAAGTTTCTCTTGGTGCTTAAGAAAACTGCATTTGAAAATATAAACCTAACTAACCTTTGAATTTCTCTCATGCAACTCAAAATGCTGAACAAAATGTAGGTGCTGTTTGAACCACTTAACTCTCACAGATAATCAGTATAGAAAGTTTAAGAAGTTCACTTCAATCAAAATAGATTTCTAGACTGGCCTAAGTACTGGCCATTATAAACTACATCTGATGATGCCTGCTTCAGACACTTTATTAGTTTTCTAGGTCTTTGAGCCGGAAACCTGAGGTTGGAATGATTAATTGATTTGGAAATACTTACCTGTTCAAAAACATAGCTACTGAGCAAAGCTCTCCACAGTCCCAGTTTTAATTCCAAAACCATCTTTTATCCTTATTTCAGTATACTGTGCATGAATTGCACCAGTGTTTCTCTCTTTCTCTTGCTTTGTAACTAAATGCTGGAAAATAAAAGTAAGAATTTTTTCCTATGAACTACAGTTTTCAATTGTTTGGTGTACCAGAATAAAGTTGACATTTAGAGGATCATTTCAAATTTCCTATCAGAGCTTCAATTCTGTTGATGCTTATCAACTACAAAGTCTAAATTTTCTGGCTCATATTGGAAATATTAAGGCAAAAATCTGGCTTCACTGACTTTACTGGGAACAGTCCTCCATCCCTGAACTCACCCACAGTGAGCTGAAAGGTCATAAAGAGCAAGAGGTTCAGAGCTCAGGACAAAAACTTTATCTCAATCTAGGCTGAAATGGGATTCCTCCTTCCTTCTGCCCCCATTTCTTTAATTGTTTAAGGAAAACCAAATCCTCAGCCAGTCCTTCTCCCTGAATTTGATGGAAAATTGTTGCAGTAGTCCAATATGGAGATAGACATGTGATTTGGCCAAAGACAGACATTTCCTAACACTATTAACATTGATAAAAAGTTTTAAAAGAGTCTTCTGTCTGCGTATTATTGTGGCAATTTAAATTGCTTGCCTTTAAGCTCAAAATGCTATTGCCTCCCAAACAATATTTCTTTTTCTATAATTGGCTGGAAGTTGAAATTTCTTCTTTGTGAGCTGGTATTTATTTCTGTCAGGCTTTGGTATCCCTGACCAAAATTCTATCTGCTGATGAGCTATAAAAGTGCTTTGTATAAGCACTTTGTATAAGGAGGTTGGCATAACTTTGCCGGTTTAGGCTGTTATGGTTCACGGATCTGTGTTTTTAAATATGAGGTGTATGTGTTCATTCTGGCTGTCCAAGGTCTGTCCAAAATTAAGAAATTAAATGAGTCTGGCGTTTTGCAATTTGTTACCTCTTTATAGCAGGTAAGCATAGCAAAAAAGGACCCCAAGTGGTGTAGAGACAGCTATTTGCACATGGGATAGCTTCTGGAGTGATTGTACCAATTTGTAATCATTTGTGGCGCTCTGTTCTAGGACTTTTACCTCATTCAGCAGTTTAACACCCGTTTTCCAGGTTTTGGAGTACATTTCCAAGGTGGAAAACCACAATATCTGTTTGCATTCATCATTGAAAACTGGCATATTTTTTTAATTTTTACTTGTACACTGTATTTCAAATTGTCTTTTCTAAAAGTCATAACTGATACCAAATTTCATTTAAAGTTTTCTTGGAGGTCAAAACGGCCTCTTCTTGACTCATTTTTTTCTTTTTTTTCTTTTTTTTTTGTTTGGTTGTTTGGTTGATTTGTTTTGGTTTTGTTTTTTGTGGTTTTTTTGACAATGAAAGCTACATAAACAAGAACAAGAGTCCCTGAAAGCAGCTTTGTATTTACATTGTCAATTTTGTCAAATCTCAAGAAATAGTAACACCTTCACTTTGTTCTTTAAATTGCAAGAAAATGCCCTCTTTTTCTCCTTCTGTTGGCAGCTCTCTGCATTTGTGTGCAGTTACACATCTGGAGTGAGATAGGTTTTAGGATATACAGTGTGATATATATCTGGATGTAGTTTGCTTAGGAATCCTGGCAGAGGAAGTTGTTGTAGACATCTAATGAAGTCAAAATATATTTGTTTATTCAATTATCAAATAAACTCTTGGACTACATCACAATGTTGAGTTACTTAGCACATGTGTTGACTGAGTTGGTGAGACCTCACCTCTCTCTCCCACTGCACTTCCTAGTTACACAACACATAAAACATTCAGCATCATGTCTGGCATGTTACAATGATGAAACCATCTTTTTATCAGTGTTGGGATTCAGGGAAAGTATTATCATCTCTTACCAGATCTACTTTTCTGAGCTGCCTTAGGTTCTGTGTTCTGTGGTCTCCAACAAAGAAGCACGGTGGAGGCAAAGTGTTGATCTACACATGTCTGTGCCTTATCGGTGACTTTCCTGTCACATCTTTCCCTTTCTCTGAGCTACAGAAAGCTTCAGACCACGTTCACCTTTCTCTCTCTGAGTTATGTTTTCACTGCTCCTTGTCCAGGTTGAAGAATCTGAACGTTTTCCTTCCAAAAGATACATCTAAATGTATTTCCCAATGTATCTCCAAATGTATTTCCTTCCTACCACCTGTTGCAAATGCTGTACCAAGGAGATACCCTTTACAATTTTACTCTTCTTCCAAAATATTGTTATGAAATGCATTATATCTTGCTCTCTCTCTCTTAATCTTAACAGCAGATTGCTAGCAAGAATTAATTATTTTTTGTACAAAACAAGACCTATTGTATCAACAAAACTGCTATCATCATGCACAACAACTCATTTTATCAATCTAACCATGAATAAACTACATAGGATAGTCAAGATTTAAAGCCAATTAGTATTGAATTGCAAACCATTCTTTGGATATTATTTAGGATTAATGCATAAAGATATGGTTTCCCTTAACGGAAAGAGTACTAACTTTCTTAAGTGGGAAAAGAGCCTTAGAAAGAAACTTTGTAACTGTAATTTGTTTGTAACTTTTCTAAAACAACATTGAGTTAGTAAGGAGCATAGGACTGGGAAGGCAAACGTATAGACAAGGTTCTTCTTATCCTTCCCAGTCAGACAAAAGGCCATTATTCTGTTCATAAAAGTATTCTGAAACATATTAACATAATTAGGGGTACAATACTGGGCCAAGTCTTGTTAGCTATTCTAGTGCCACCACAGTAAATTCAGTATGATTTTTACCAGAAGAGATTCTTGGTAATGCAATGCCAAGTACAAATGGAAAATACATTTTCCCCATTAAAAAAAAATAAATAATTCCAAATATTTTGATGGTGTCATGACAAAAACAGCTGCAGTCCAAAACTTTGCATGTAAATAGTCTTAATAGCCTTTTACAGATGGGGTGTTGCAAAATTTTAAAGAAAAAAATCTTCACAAGCATCTGTTAAGAATTTAATGATAAAATGGAGAGATCTGCACTTTTTGTGAGATGAAGGGACAAAGGCTACTGTCCTTTCCCTCAGGCTTTCTTGTTTCTGGTTTCTACTAAGGAAGACTTAGCAACAAGTTGAAAGCTGTACTGGCTTGTTACAGCCCTCAGTAGTTGCTGTGTACCTAGCTTTTCTTCTTGGCAAATGAATGGCTTCATTTCCATCAGAAAATGCTGTTAAAAGATCAGAAAATGCAAGTTCACTTAAAAAATGAAATTATTTGGTAACAAATTAGACAAAATGGATGAACACATATTTGTAGATAAAGTGATGCTGGAGAAAGATTTCTGCCACATCTACCATGAATGCATTGGCCTTGTCCACAGAGTTCAGTGGCCTTTTGTGTTTCCAGAAGGTCTTTAAATGTCTTCTGAGGTGGATGAACCCATCACCAGCAGTCAAGAAAAAAATCTTCCAATGGAGTCTACAGATGGTAGTATTTGGCCTTGGGGGGGAGAAGTTCTCCCCACAGTGTACAGAATGCTGGTTCCTAGGCAGATGCTGTTCTGTGTGATGCTAGGAAACCTGAGCCATGTGTCACCCACAGCTTCCAGAAGCACCTGTATGGCGTCAGCAATCACTTCAGTATCCAGGCTCTGGCACTGATAAGGTAAGGCAGTTCAGGCAGATACGTGGGTTTGCTCAGTTCTGACGCCAGGGTCACCTAATGTGGTATACTCAAGGCTAGGCTTTCATTGATCTTGATTCTGTCAGTAGAATTATGTTCATTATCTGACTGCTGTTGAATTGAGCTCTTACTTATTTCAAGTGCTTGAGCTTAGCTGAAAAGGAATTTTGAATTTCCTGATGGGATCAAAGGTAGTGAAACTCTCTTCTGAAAACTCAGACCTTGCTACATTAATTAAATCTTCCTTCCTATGTCAGCCATTCTTTAATAGACATTGAGTCATTAACCTTCCTCTTTCTTTTTATTTCATATTGTGAAGAAAACTCTTCAGCCTCAAAAGACAAAGCTCATTTCTTCTTAAGACAATGATGAAAGGATCATACTGTTTGTTTCAGCTGTGGCATAAAGAACGGTAATTTTGTATCTCTCTGGCATGCTTAGATCTGCTAATTATTAAATGCTTTCAAATCACCAACGCCTTTGTTTTCCTTCTCCCCTACTAATTTTAGCATAATTTAAATGTCTGATGGTGTCTCCATCTGGCTTCCTGTAAAGACTGTGTTCTTATATTTAGTGCTTTATAAAGGCCCTTGGGAGACAAGCAGCCTATCTTCTTCTCTGCCCAACTCTGTGTCCTGAAATGCCTTTAGTAACTCAGGGCACCTTTCACTTTGCATTCATGGGCACTTTTCTGCTCCAGGACAGCCCAGCAACTGTCTTAGGGGAAGGAGGATATGCTCATTAAGGCTGAATTTTCTATGGGAATACAGTGGCTTTACCAGGTACTGCCTATGAATTGACCTGTGATAGCTCCTCATGTGTGTTCATATAACTGATGAACACTCACATTATTTAGTTTTGTATGTTAACTGATACCTTAATAGAAACTCTCATTATTCATGAAGCAAGAATGCAAATATGAAGGCTAGGTAAATGCTTTCCTCCATCTGGATGTATTATTTTGCTTGAAGAAGAAAAACAAGATGAGAGGGATTTTTTACTCCCACAGACATAATCCTAGTTCTGGTTGTTTTCAAATTGGATGGTTGGCTAAGCATGAAAGGGGATGCTTCCCAGTGCAGAAAGCCAGTCTAAAGTCCTCTGTGTCACTTGGATCCTGTGAGGATCCCACACCAGGACCAGGTGGAGCAGCAGCAGAAAAAACAGCGAAGGGGCTTAGCCTGGAGAAGGCCACTGGAGTCTGTCACATGGTTCTACCACTTGGATCAAGATTGCCAAATCCTTACCTACAGCCCCAGATGTTACAGTTATATCCACCCTGTGAAAATCAGCAAGTCTTCAGCAAGCTTTTGCTTTATAGGAAAAAATTATACAGCTCCTCATAAGCTTTGCAAAAATAGTTGTAAGAGTGAAACAAGATGTGTCTCGTGTCTTTGCTGAGGCACAGGTTGATTGACTTAGGCTGTCATTTTCAGCTTCTGGGTTTCTGTTTGTGCATGTGACATAGCATGACAGAACAGTGCATCCGAACCCTGAGAGGTTTCTGCCTTGTCCTACACAGCTCAGAATTTCAGCTCACTCCTAATTTGCGGAACAATTAACAGTATAAAGCTATCAATAGCTGGAATACTGTAGTGACTTTTTGGTTTGCTTCTGTATTTTGTGCATACTGCAGCATTGGTGCCAAACTGTAATTTTTCTGTTGTGCTGTTTCTTTTTGAAATCCCTCAAAGAGTGCTAAAAGAAATATATTGAAATTGTTGCCATTATTATAATACAGGTGCATATTATTTAGGGTTCAGGAGGAAGACTTGAACTTGATAATATAGTCAAAGGCTGTGACTGTATTTCAACTTGAGATCATTTTTTTAAAGTCATAAATGTCTTTCTAGTTTCTCCTCCATATCATAGTACAGTCTATCATCTGAGGACATGGAAGAAAAAAAATGGTATTTTGTATCTATTCTCACTCCTGTATCATTCATGTGCACTTAAGTTATGACACTGAGACATTCATTTCAATATATTGAAACTTATTTTTATCCTCATAGGGTTATTTTGAGCAAGAAATATTTGGAGAAAATATTTAATTTGCCAGCACAGTTGATGCATTCAAAAAGGCAATTTGATTGCATTAAGATGTCTCCAAGAGAACAACATGCTTGGCTGGCACATAATGCACAATGAAAGCTGCTGCTAGAAATTCTTGTCAAGCATTGAAAGATGCTACATCAAAATATAATGAAAAATTTCCTGTTCATTTATGATTTTACATTTCTTTCTTTTACAGAGAATCTTCCTCTCTCCTTTGCTCCATGTAAGCTGGACTTTTAAATATGTATTAACTGTCAGTAAATTGGAGGCAAATTGTGTAATTTCATGTGTCGTGAGAGGGCAGAGCAAATTCCAAAGCTCTGTGTTATGGAGCTTGCAGCAAGCTCTTACCATAAGGTTGTCTGCTGGCAGCTGGACACCAGCATGGAATCCCACTGCCTTGCCACTTATCCCCTGGTACAGTGTTTGCTGGGGTTGAGGAGGAGATCAGCTTGATGTCCCTTAGAAATTGAATTCAGGGTCCACAATACATTTTGCTGATTTACTCAGGTTTCAGAAAAAATCTTTCTGTGGCATTAAATCTTCCAGGAAGATTGAAGATGTGGAGGAGGAGGAAGGGAGGGAGGAGGAGAAAGGCAGGGAGGAGGAAGTCTTGGATATTAGGAATAATGTGAATACTTTAGACTTCCCTCAAGGCCCCCTGACCTGCAGAGGTTTTTGAGACAGGTCTCCCAAATTCTTCTTTTCCTGGAAGGCCACTAATATAGCTGTGAATTTCCATGTTCTTCCTTGTGGATGGGCTGGATCTCCTGTGGCATCAACAGCTCCCACCTGTGCATTACTGAGCCATGAGGAGCTAATAGGGTGTGCCTCATTGCATTTATTTCTGCTCTACAACACAAAACTCTGCACAAGAAAAGTTAAGTACTTGTTTAGCTAAAACTATTTGCGATTCAAAGCAAACCTTGATCTTTCATGTAGATGAATGGATAGAATTTGATCCACTTTTTTTAAATTGGCACAAAAGAGAAGGTACTTACTTGATTCCATCTTTTGGTCCCATTATTTTTTCTTCCACAAGGCTTATGGGGAATATAGAAGAATGAAAATAGCAGCAAATGTGTATTAGACAGATCCTTGGAGTTTTATTTGCTTTAGTTCAGGATTTGCAGAGGCCAACTTGTGTTGTTGGTAATCCCTTAATATGGTTGCCTTTGCTGGCCTTAAATTGATGACTCAATAGTGATAGCACTCTGAGGCTCTGAAAGATCGATACATGTGGGTTTTTTCAGTGCCCTTCATTACTTTTCGTGATTTATTTCTCTCTTGGCTAGCGTATGACTAAGCCTCTTGGATTGAGTTTCTTACATGTCTACCTTGGCAGCTAAATAATTGAAAACTTTGCTAAAGGAAGAGAAATAAAACTTGCAAATATGTTATCTACAAGAGTTTTCATTTGTAGCTCTTCTGAGCTGCAGTAAACCTCTTTGGAGCAAATAGGTTTACATCATTTAAAATATTATGGAAATTAAAATTTTCAACCCGCCTGAAGAAAACTTTCCTCAGAGACATTCCTAGGACTCTTTCTGACATACTAGCAAGAATGACACGACAAAAGCTGGTAGCTGACTGGTAATGGCGATCAGTGAATCACAGTTACGTAGAGCAAGAGGTTTCATGGTAGAATAAGGTGCTTGTGGTCTACTAACAGTGTCTGAAATGAAAAATACCTGTGGAGAGTTGGGAACCCATTCCTTTTGGGAAAATAAATAATTCCTCTACACTTAGTAGAACTGAATATCCTAGAGTGGAACTGGCCAGAGTAGTATAAACAGTGAAAATTATAACATTTATATATCTTATGACTGCATGCTGTCATAAGAATGTGATAATAATATTCACATTCAGAGACAGGTCTCATCTTATTGGGCTCAATGCAGAGCAATGCCAGCCCACTCTCCAAAAAACATTTTTAGTTTAGTTAAAGAAGGTATTTACATTATTGTTTGCTTTTTTAAATAGTTTAAAATAACAACACATTTCTTTTGACAAAGCTGATGACAACAGATACGTACCTGCAGAGAAAAGATACAGCTTTTATTTTTGCTGAAGTATTGTGAGAGAGAGAGAAAGCTGGCATTCATACAACTCCCTCTAAAAAATATGTGTCTTGTACAGACCTCAGTGGGCACAGAATGAGGGTAATGGTGAGCTGTCTGGTAGATGAGGAGGGATTTAGGCACTATCAGCTTCCCAAAATTAAGGGCACTGGGGCCCCAGTTGCAAAGGCAGAGAAAACTCATCTCCTCATCCAAACTGGCAGCTGCTGAAATTCTCTTCCCTTGTCCCAGTAAATGATCATGCTCTGATGTCAGTTAAATTTCTCTCCAGTTTTAACAACTTTTTTTTTTTAAAAAAAAAGCTAAAAAGTGCTGTTGACACCTCGGGGACATCTCTGGAAAACTTCGTGTTTTGAAACAATTTTGCAGATGGTGTATTAGAAAGGCTTTGGCCTTCTCCACATGATTTCTGCATTTTATTTACAAGAGATGCTTGCAAAGGAACATGATCATGTTTCAGAATGTCATTTTTTTGCTCCTGCTTATTTCTTATTTGAAATTCTCACTTTCTACAGTCATTATGTGAATGACTGCTGTGTTACCAACTGCAGCCCTCTCTAATTGTTTATAACACCTTTACTAAATACATTTTTGAATAGGCATTCCTGTTAGATGGAGGAATATAATTTTTATTTATCATGGTAAGTAAATTTTTATAATACTAGTATGGCTACAGTTGTATTAGTATGAAGGATGTCTCTTTCTATAAAGCAATGAAATAGACCTATATAATAAGAGCTATAGCATCAGCAAACTGCAGTCTTTGAACAATATTGGTTTGTCTGATGAGACAGCACTGCAAAGAGGCTCAAATTGCTGGGATGATGGAGATTGTACAGATTTTTTTTTCCCATGGCTGAAAAAAATTTGTTCAGATAATTTTATTTTTCTTTTCCATGACTACAAGAAAATAGGATTTTTTCAATATGGAGACAATTTTCCATGTGGTACAAGCACAACCATGGGAGGAGGGCTCACAAGACAGAGCCCAGGAGTGGAGGCAGTAGGGCAGTGCTCACCCAAACCAGCGCTGCACCACGGGGAATGATTCATCTCCTCCCCAGCATTGAGTCCTCCCCTACCCTGGGCCCTGTCTCATGCCTGGCTAAGGTGTTGTTGCTGAGCAGTAAAGAGGATCAGGGCACTCACTGGGCTGGGCAACAACTGCCTCCAGCATTAATTTTCAGCCACCTTGTTTTTTTAATGGAGTGCAGAATGAGCTGGGGAGGTGAGGACTGCCCTGGACAGCACCCATGGCTCAACCTGCGCCTCTAGCCCTGGGCATCAGCTGGCAGGTCACCAGGGAAGGAAGACACTCTGATTCTGACAATGAAATTTCTGAAATTTCAGATAATGTAACATATTTTCCTCTGTAGTCCAGTCTATCTTTACAGAGCTGGATGTCTGGTCATAAAGGTACATAACTCCCAATTGTCACTAGTACAGGAAGAAAAGAAAATATGTGATAAGAGTTTGTCTTTCAGGAAAATCAAACAATCATAGACAAACAAGAGGAAATACAAAAGCTTCCCATAAAATTGACTTGCATGACTTTCTAGTGGCTTGGGTGGTCAGTACACATATGAGTTCTTTGTATAGGCTTCAGCACAGCAGAATGAACCATGAGGCACCATGTGCTTGGAACTGTTGGAGCTTTAAGGTATTTTACCAGCACTTGGAACAATGAATTCTACACATACCCCTACTACATACACCAGGAACAAATTAAAATAACAAATGAAAATTTTATGAGGTTGTTTCTTTGTTTTCCTTTTTTTTAAAGGAAGATTATGCCATACCTCAAATTCTGAACTGTACACTCTTGGTTTTTTTCAGCTGAGAGTGAGAAAACAAGATTGATTCTGTGAAGATGTTTGAGTTGATTGCTCAGTCTTGAACAGTTTTTCCCAGGAGCTGTCAATCCTCAAAACTGTGGGAAAAGCAGAAAGGAAAGTTTTGGCGTAAGTTCCTTTCTACTTCTAAATAAATAATTGTATAAAAAACCACCTCTGAGTTCAACCCCTCTTCTCTGTATGTTCCTTACCAGAATTTTGTGAATGGAAAATTGTTCACTGAAAAGGATTGAAGTTTTTCCTAACCCTTGGGACTGTAACCAAGTGCAAATAAAGGGGGTATAGTAGTTTGCTAACATTTCTCTTTAAATAAAAATAAATAATTTGGGCAGTCCTCTATGATCTTGTTTATGTCGCTGTTGGCTAGTCATATTTCTGTAAAAAATGCCTTGAAAATTCTACACATGCTTATTAGTGCCAGTGAAAGCATTCTCTGGTCTTCCATTTCTCTTTGGCATATTATGTACAAAAGACCTATTCTCCTAATTTAAATAAATAAACAGTAATTTTCTCTTTGCAAAACCATTCATTAAAAAAAAAATCACTAATGTACTGGTGTTTACAGTTAGAGGATCTTGTAGTAAATTAGATGTTTGTCTAGTGCAGTTGGGGAGAAGTCTTATATTTACTTTTTTATTTTTGATTATGCATATTTATTTAAAATTCAGTCATACTTCTGTATCTTTATTCCTGAATTCAATAAGATCTTCATGCCATGAGCATATTAATAATAATTAATCCATGCAAGACTTTGAATGATATAAGCATGTGAAAGGATGTTCTTTTTTTAATAAGGAGACTGTTTATGAGTTCTCTTAAATTGATTATTCATTCATCTAAAATGATCATAATATTATTGAGAGAACAAAATGCAGATTTTTCTTACACTGTGTGGATAAATATTTTAAGACCTTTTTTCTGCAGACAGTACAGTTTTTAGTCATATGTATGATAACAAATAGAAAAGAAGTCGCAACAAAAAAATAAAACTGATGGAGTTTGTATATGTATCTTTGTATTGAATTCTTCTATCTCTTATCAGATACTATACTCCCTTATTTTCTTTTTCCTATGTTAGTAAATCTGGATTCACAGACCATGGGAGCTGTGGAGGTCCTGGCCTCCAGTCATGATGTGGTGGCAGTGTTGTTGTAAGTGCTATTTAAAGGTACACTGATTCCAGCCTTATTACCAGGAATCTGTGGTGCAACCTCTCTTCCACACATTAGCATCAAGCACAGAAAGCTTGCTTTATGGCCAGACTCATGAAAAGCATAGAGTCCTTTATTTACCTGACCATTCAAAGTGAATGGAATGCCTTTCGCAGAACTTTAAATCTAGCTGTAAAAGAGAGACCTCCCTATCTTCCTCCAAGATACCTTCTGTATCTAGAGGCTAACCTTTGCATCTGACTTGCTACTCACTCTCTTGTGCCTTGCCCCTGGCTTAAAACCCTTCTTAACCCAGGCTTAGCATCCAGGACAAGAAGCAACTTTAATGCCACCAGTTTCAAGGTTGCTGTCCCACTTGTCACACATAGTCTTCTAAACAGATACACCTCCCAAATAGACCCTGCTTCCCTCTCACCAAAGCAATTACTAAGCCCTGGGCAAAGTTTTCCCTGGAAAGCAGGCTTAGCAGAAGCACAAGGTCAGTTTGGTACCCCCTCATGCTGCAGGTTTCTGAGTTATGAGTTCGTCATCTCTCATGTGAGCATAGATTAGGACCCTGGATCTGCCACAGAGTGTGCTGCAGGAGACTTTTGTAAGGGCAGTGATGACTGCCAGCCACCTCATTGTCTCACAGCACATCTGTTCCCATGAAAAAGAATAAGTTAAATTTATTTATCTTCATAGCCACGCGATGTTTACATTGAGAAATGGGGTTTAATGTCCTTGATGAGCAGGGCTGCATCACAGAAAATCCTGCTACCTGCCTCTCAGTGGAAATAATCCATGAGATCTCATATACTGTCAAGCTGCTGAAGAAAGGAGAGAAGAGCATATAATGGCATGAGTAAGTGTGCTAAACCACTGTGCTGCCAGCAGTCGCTGTGTCTGGGCTCCCAAGTGAGCTCTCGAGTATACACCTTGGCCATCTCCTAACTCCACGCTGGCATGAGGCTCGAGTACACACCAGCCCCAATGCCCTGGTTTCCTCAGAAATTAAAGCCCTGCGACATACAGGAGCCTTTACAAACACCCAGCTTGGCCTCAGTCTGGACAATTGGAGACAACCTACTCCTGCTATGATGCACAGCTGGAGATTAGCTTGGGTTTGTTGTTTTTTTTTTCTTAAAAAGAAAGAGGTTGAGAAAAGCTCAATTCCCATCTGACACAAATCATTATGTCTTCACTGTGCCTGATGGGGCTTAACTGGTTTAGTTTAACTAAGGATCTGGAATACTGTTTAGTTGCTGCATAAATAATCTGCAGGATTCTGTATCAAGACAGAGACTGCCTCTCTGTATCTGGTGACGATGTACCATATAAACAAGTGGTAGACCTTAACCAACAGGCATAAAAAATCATTGCATATTACAGGCAATAAATAACATGGCCTTTGACTGGGATTTCAAAACCAGTTTATTTTACTGCCCTGATATGCCTTAATGGAACTGTAAATGACACAGAAATATAATTGTTCTTTAAAAAGCAAATTGCATCAGCTTTAAATTCAAGAGTTTTCATTCGTATAACATAATGGGGAAAATCACCAGGTTTGTGAGACAATTTCAGCAGTAAAATGTACCCTCACTTTCTCTTCAGTGATGCAATCTTCATGTGTCTCCTGTATGAGGATCAGCTTAGCACATTCCAATAGAACACAAGCATTTTCATCTAGGAAAAGTAATGGTGTTGAAGGTGGCGTCTTTTGCTTCAGTTTATGAATCTCTAGAAAAGCTAAATGAAATGTTTAATGATTCTCCAGCAATTATTTTCAAAGAGTGTGTGTTGCCATCTTAAGAGCACTATTGAATACCAGCACCAATACCTGATAAAATTGCTCCTAGTTCACTCTAAATTGGTGTGTCAGAATTGCATCAATAATTTGCAAGTTGTTGCAGTATGTTCATAATTGATTTTAGTAAAATTATTGTAAGGTATTTTTTTGTCTACAGGGTCCCATGACCTCTCACAGATGTGAAAATTTTAAAAGCTTTCAGAAATTAAGACAATTTTTTTTTTCACTTTGAAATAGAGAGCACTGAGGAGATTTTGTAAGAAATGTTTAAATTTTGAGTTCAGAACCCTTATTTTCTGGGCCACTTTCCATGTTCACATATGATTCCTTTAAGCAATTCACTGTGTTTGTATCACAGTTTTAAGTAGGCCTGATTCTGCCCACTTTAAGCCAAATTTTGAGATCTAGTTTCATATTAGAGAAAACATGAAATTGCTAGTAAAAAAGAGAAGAACCATAGCTGAAACCTACTAGCTAGAAAATAATGCAAAGATGGAAGGCATAAATTAGCTGTAATTTTTGGAAAATTTAACTAACTTTCTTTAATGTGAAAGAATGAGGGAAAGATACTGCTACTCACTTTCAAAGAAATCGACACTGATTGCCAATTAAGCAACAGTAAACAATGAGTCCCTCTGATCTATGCATCCCTCAACCCAGGCAAGAAAAATTATGCTAAGCAACTGCTTAAAAATTAAAAATTATGCTAACAACTTACGTGTGTAGAACAGAGTATGATGTGGATGTTTGTCTCTGTATGATCACTCATTTGTAACGATCTGTGAAATGACAAAAGCTCTTGTTGGTGCTCAAAAATTGTTGGGAATGCTGTGTACAACCCCTGTTCTGCAGTTTATATGCAACCTGTGCATAGGGGAAGAACAACAACATACAGGAGCAAAAATAAAAAACTCAAAGAGACTGATCTGTTTATTTCTTGCATTTATTCTAATCTTCAGTCTGTGCTTCTGAAACTGCTGCTATTTTAGTTTAGATCATGTTTCAAAAATTCTGCCTATTTTTTTGGTTTAGTTGTTTCTCCCACTACCTGGATGAAATTTGAACATAAAAGTTAAAATACCAAGAAAAAAGCAGCTGTTTAAATTTCCCAGAATTTTCTTTGCAAAGCTGTTGTGGAAATAGAGGTTTCTTGCTGATTTTTTTTTTTTTCCCCACATAGTGCACTTATTGAGTGCCATTTCACCATGGCAATAGGACGGTGTTTCCTACTTGTAATCTAAATCTTCCATACCTGTTGTGAAAATGATCATTTCTATGAAATCAGAAAAAAAATGATGAGGAGGAAAGTAATGAAAACTCTGCACCTGATTTGGAATGCGGTTAAATTTTGTGGGAATGAACTGGAGGCAAGATCTCGGCAATCAAACTCCCAGGGAATGCAGGAGGGGGGAGCTGATTGTTGCTCCATTATGATTGAAAATATTCTTTTGATACTTCTGATAATGGTAAAGAGCAAGGACAGGAATAGAGTGAGGGTTTGGGGCAACACTTGGGAGGAATAAAATGTTCAAATGGAAACATCCCAAATGGCAGTATTTGTCACTGGCAATAAGCAGTGAGGAAAGTGACACCATTTTTCAATCTGTATAAATATACCTTTAGAGAATTTTACCTATTTCACATACAGTCATGAACTCTTCAATCTTTTTCAGCAACACCAAATACAGAAAAGACTGTACTGATTGCTTATAAATCTGTCCTTTTCCTGCCTTTCCTGCTCAGGTGAATCATGTTCATTTAGCTCTTTCTTTTCTCAGTGACTCAGTCTGTAACAATTAGTGATACACTTCTATAAAGAAGATTTTCCTCTTATTTGTAAGTTATTTGCAAGTTCAAAACACAATTTTTTCAAGTTTTGGTTTCAAAGACAGCCCTGTGCTTAATTCCTCTGATAGTTTTCACCTCCCCCAGTATTGTCTATAGTCTCCAGAGGAAAATAATTTTTTTCTGGGCATCACCTGAATTTGTCCTGGAGCCCAGATCCGCCTGGAGGAGAGGACCTGTTCTGAGACACTGCAGTGGCCACACTGACCCAGTCTCACATATGTTCACCTGGGCAGCCCATTCTGGCGGGATACAAAAACCTTCAGGTCTTTGAGGCACAGGCTGAAGAAATTCCAAAATGACATTTCAGAAATCCCAAGACAACATATATTGGGAATAAACAATTCTTTACTAGTTCATTAATAAATCCTTTCTCATGATAACTGTTTTACTCAAGGATCAAAAAGTAGGGAAAAATGAGCAGCATGCTGAAGAACTTGAAAGTGCAATAGAAATCTAGATATCATATCATTTTTATAATAGTAATTAATAGTTGAGTGCCACAATATCATGTTATTGCTCATATGCAGCAGTTTCTGTAGTGTAAATACTAGTTAGCACCTCAACTTTTTCACTAAAGGCAGAGGGATAATTGATGCAATAGAAAACAGTCAGGAAGCTTAAATGCTTTGAAGGACATAAAGGAATGGATCTGGTTTATGCATATCAGATAGTTGCAGCAGATGCTGGAAGTGCTGTCAGTTTTCTGCTTAGGAATGGGGAATAAGAACTAATACGAGGATAAAGATGTAGTATTGTAGATGAGCCAAATCACTAAATTAAAAGAAATTTTGCAAAGTGAATGAAGTAAAAAAAGTTTCCCAAGCAAGTGCTTGTGAATGCTGCTCTAGCAGGAGCTTCTTGTCTTCCCACAAAAGGGCCAAGCGAAAGCACCTAGAAATTGGCCTGCGAGTCACTTGGTGAAGTGATAAATCAGCAACATTAGTGAGAGTCAGCAGGGAGGAGAACCCATTTTACTCTGGTGCTCTTTCTCGAGTGGTAAAGAAAAATATAAGTGTTTTAAGCGCCCCATGCAGCACCGAATCAGAAGTTTCATTGAGCATTAAAACAACTGACTTCTTCGGCAGCAAAGCAGCGCTCACCATTTGAATGGAAAGGTGGGAGGAGCAGTAGACAAGCTGTCCCGTTTGCCAAAGGAGGGGCTCCAATTTTTTATGGGAGTGGAATTGAACATTAAGCAACTTTGAGACATCCAGCTTTGGATGCCATAAATATTGAAGTAAGTAACAGTGAGATGGAGACACATAATGCCTTGGGTCAGAAACCAGTGGAAACTTAAAGACTAGACATAACGTGGGCCAATGCTGAGCCTGAATAATACTTTATCTTAGGCCGAGTGAGGACACATTAAGATTGGTTCAGGAGGAAGATTTAAATGGAGCTAGGAGCAAAAGGAGCTGAACAGTGGCACATTAATATTTTAATGTATGCACTCCGGTGTGTCTTCTCTTTTGGCGAGTTTGGTATTGGCCAGGCTTTTATAAGGCTATAAATTTCTTAATTGGCACTTGCATTATATTTCATTTGCTCATAAAGGAGTGCATTTAGATCTGGACTTCCCAGTACAAATCACTTCCCTGCAGCCCAGCAGCAGTGCTAGGGGCAGTTTTGGAGTATGTCGGAGGCACATTTTAAAAGTATCACCTGATACAAGGATTTTCAGACAAAACAACCCCTTCTCTCTCCTCTCCCCTGTGTCTATGGAAAATGCATTAAAGTCTCTTGTCTTGAGATGTGCAGCTGTGTCTGCTGACTCCCGAAAGTGATTGAATGTGACTAGATTTTCTGAGCCCTATGGGGCTGCAAATTGCTAAGGGTAATTTGACTCTGTATATTCACATTTCTTACTGGAGGAGTATTCATGTCCAAGGGCTGAAGTTCCCATCTGTCTCATAGCAGGCAACTTCAACACCCTTCTCATTCAGACCCAAAACTGTTTTCTGTGTAGTAACAGTGACCTGACTTTGTTTCCAAGGCAAAGGGAAGACCTGGGTGCAGCCAGAGTCAGCCCAGGGTTCCAGGTCTCTTTTGGCGTGAAGGGGTCCTGCGCCATGGCTTTTCCTACATCTCAACTTAGCTCCCTTCAGTCCCTGTATAAGCAGACAGTGTACAACTGGGGAGTGTGGCTCCGAATTTGCATTCTCACAGCACACATAGAGTCAGACAGCTGAACCTCTATACCATGCTGGTGCTAGAGGACCAAGGAAGAACTGAAATACTTTTGAAACAAAGCACAAGACCTGAAGAAGACCCTTCTCATAGATACCTTCAAGGGTTGGTGGAAGGAACACAGTTCTGCCTCCCATGCAATGCTGCAATGGATTTTTGGTGTTGCAGACAAGGAACCTCCCCAATTCGGACCTCAGTGGCATTGTGCAGATCTCTTTCAATCATTGCTACCAGGTCCAACTGGCCCAAATTTTGCCTTTCAATGGAAACATCTCTATAAGTTAAGTTTTGTTTAAAAATGTATGGTTTAAAACAACACATATGCTTTCAATTTTTATAAAAATGTATTGGCATATTTATTCTATTTTACTTGCTTCATGGCTCTTTTCAAGTCAAAGCTTTCTTTTTCCAGAAGAAGGAAAGCTGCTCATATCATCATCTGCTTTATGCTAGAGCCGTTTACTTTTTTTTTTTAAATATCTTTTTTCGCTGACTCTTTGTGGGCGTGTGCAAATTTCATTTTCTAATGCAGTAGTCCTAATGTGCCCTCATCTCCCTGCTTTGACATTCAGCTGCTCTGCTTCTCTGAGCTTTCTGCTGCTTCCATATTTATCACTTTTAAATATATTGTCCTTCCTTTCCCTTTCCTTTGACTCTCTTTTCATAGCACTTGATTAACCCACTTTTGATTACTGATATCTATGAATTGTCATCTTCTGGAAGAAGGAAGAGAGAAATGCCATCAAACCTCTGAAACTCCATGTGTTTGCCCCACACACTGCTGATATATCAAAATCTGCATTAATCCTCACAATAGAACCTGAGGCTAAAGCCATCTGCAGCCTGGCATCTTTTGCCTCTAGTCACAGCTTTCTCCATATCATGCCCTGTGTCTCACTTTTATATGCCCTTTGCTCTGGCGTGTCTTGCCCTGTGTACCCTTTGGGATAGGAAGGGGATTGATATTGCAAAAGATGTATAGAGAACAAGGACTAATAAATCAGTGTAAACCAGTTCATTTCATCTTTTCTGACTGTGCCTGTACGTGAAATTAATTGTACTACCACGGGGAAATACAGGGATTGTGCATCACTGTAACAGCTTTTTTATTTTTTCCACAAAGCAAAAAAGGAAAAAAAAAAAAAGAAATGAGGACATTGCAGAGGGCACATTTGCTTCAGTAGTGAAGGCTTAATCATATGATAAGGTATGACATGACATTTTAAACCTTTTGTTTGAGAAAATTCAGTGCAGTTCTGCATGTATTTTTAGGCCGGTTACAATATACACTCCTATGAAAATCTGAATGTGCATCTGTTAAATTCACTATGTACTAAAATCTTGCTAAAAATTCATCACCCTCACAAAAATACGAGGGCTGGGAAGCAAACCCATGGAAATGAGACAGAGTTTTTCTTTTCAGTGATCTTGGCACAGGTCAGCTGGTCAAATAGTTTCCTGATTAAGATAAGCAGATGAAGAGGCTTCCTACTTTTGCAGATATTCATCTCTTTCAAGAGGGTTGGAAGACACTAGGGTTAAAATATTTTTGGATATTTTTACCTCAGAGCTTTAATCGCTCCTCATCATCATGGGCACAAAGACAGAATATCTCAACAACTTTATAAAGGTCACTGTGAACTTTGCTGTCAACAGATAACCATTCTGACTTGAACAGGGAGAGAAACTAGCCTTTTAAATTACACCTAGGCACAATTAATTCATAAGTGAATAAGATTGTACTGTGTTGCAATTCCTCCCTGGCACTTTTCTTAGTTTCTTCTGGCCAATGCAAAAATCAAGCAAGGCTTCAGTGATAAATGTCCTACCAAAGTCAACTGGGACAATTCAGTGCAATCATATGGGGCATGTTAGCAGGTGTTAATAAAATTGGAGTCCATGGCATTTGTTGTTTGTTCCACATGCCAGGGTGGTTAGAGACTTATTACTGGAGCACTGTACTGGCCATTGGCATATTCTGGTCTTGTTTTTAAAAACAGAACACAACTCAGCAAGGACAATGTCCAAAAGCAAGATCTGATCAACAACACAGGATTATTGAAATGTTGGTGTCCTCTATATTACATGGTGAATCATGGAGCAGAGATGGTTCAACACCACACCAACAACAGCTACTTCATCCACAAGCTGTGACACAAAACCCAAAACACAGCAGACTGGGTCTTGCAGCTGCAAGGCTCAGCACTGCAGTAGTGTGAACCTTACGCCTCATGTCAGTCATCCTGGTAGCTCAGCAGCAAGCGCCCTGCTGAGGCTGTCCAGGTGTCTTCTCTGCATTCCTGCTCTGCCAGCACTGCTGGGGCAGGTATCATACCAGGGCTGACACACACGGGGAGCCTGGGCCCACAGCTCTGGGGATGCAATAGCAAAAAAGCCAGCAAATATCTCAAACTGGCTGAGTCTACACACCCATGGAGTTGAGTTGTGGCTAAGAAACACGGAGATGATAGAAATCTCATTCTGTGCAGAAATACTTTGGTTTTTACTGAGTTAAATAGCTGGGTCCAAGATAATACCACAATACTAGAGGGTAAAAGAAGGTTCTGTAGCATAACAGTGTGACCACTAACTTTTAAAGTGTGCAGGGGAAGAGAAACCACCTCATATATAAATTTAGGTGTCCATTTCTTTCCCCTTCAGGAAGAATGTCATGTTTCCATCTTCCAAAAACGACCTTCAGTCATGGGAGCTGGGCTATGAACTAGCCTAGATAAAAATTACTGCCTGCAGCTTCTTTTGAGAAGGTGCATGAAAGAGTATGAAATCTGTCTGACCCTGTCAAGTGAGCAAAAGCAAGGGCATATTTCTGAGTGGCTGGCCCACCAGGTTCTTATCAGAGCTAACCTATGTCCCTGATCTCGTGTCCCTGTATATAACAGTCTGTTGCTATGTTATGTGAGCTGTGTTAGGGCAGCCTTGAGTGCAGGGGTTCAATAACACCCTGTCCCTGCTGTTAGCTCTGTGACTCACAGTTTCTTGTGAGCTCACAAGGAACAGGCCAAATGTTGAACCCACAAGACTCTTCAAAGCAGTGCTGATGAAAGAGGTGAGACAGCAGCCTTGCCTTCTATTCCTAATGCATGGGGCTGTATCTTTGCAACTCGGAGGGAGATATTTTGGAAGGGAGTGTAGTGGCACTGCAGACCGTGATTCCAAAACACAGCCAGTTTAGCCATATCCCTATGGCACCTGGTCCTTTCCAAGCCCCCTTGAGCAGACTGATTTTGGCTGTGTGGTATGCAGAGGGATTAAGGGCTTTTCCAGAGCCACTGATTTTCCTGTGCTGATGTATTCAGGTGTCCAGGCGCTGTGCTATCTCGGAATCTTGCCATTCAAAAAATGAATGAAATAAAGTCTGTTTAGAATTATTAAAAATGCAGTGCATTTAGAAATAACCCAAATCTTAGAAGAATTTAAATATTTGCATATTAAAAACTGACACAGACTCTGATTTCTCATTTAGAAATGTCTGTTAGTAAAACCCTATTCATATCTCCCTCTCCATGAAGACTTCAGCAAATTAAAGCACTATCCTGTGGAGAGTTGTGTATTGATTTTCATCATCCTCCTATTTTCTTCACCTTTGCTGTCTACCTTGCATCATTAAGAACTCTGTCCTCTGAGATCAGGAAATACAGGAGAGTTTCTAAAATGGGAATATTCTTGATGCTGGGCTGGAGTCAAGGAACAAAGACAGTCTTCACTTATTGAACACTTTTTTCCAACAGTAGAAAAGCAATGCGTGAATCATACAAAAGCTGGCAAAAATAAACACACTTGATCCAATGATGATGTGCTTACTCCCTGCCACTCCGACACAGGATTTTTTCAGGAGCTGCCTTCCTGTGAGCCTGAATCTGGCCATCTGCAGAGATGCAGTGTTGTTTGTAAGGCACTGTGACCTCCTTCATGGGAGGTGCTGTGCAGTGAGACACTGGGGAATGCAGAGTCCCCTCAGCACCCTAGGATGGAGATGGGGTATGGCATGGGATTCTGCCCCCACAGCAGCAACCATCCCCCAAGACTGCAAGTCCCAACCTCACCCAAATGTGATTGTGGGTAATATGGGCCCAGTTCTGTATGAAAGAGGGTCCTAGGGATTTGATGGACACTCTGACACCATTTCCTTAAGGAACTCAATGCCTGCTTTCAATTGAAACTTGAAGCATGGATGGAAAATGTTCAAGCTGCTAATATCCTGATGTTCCTTGTGAGGCCTGACACAGTTGTTTTCTTTGTTGTATATGTTGTTTAATAACATGATATCTATTTGGACTTAAACTATATAAAGCCCTTAGTTGCCCTATTGTGCAACAGAGATTATTGTAATCCAGCAGTATTACAATAATCACTCAAAAGTGACTCAGTCACAAACAAAAAGAAAACTCTTCCTAAATCCTTATTGTTCTGAGAATTAATATAATCATAATCCCCTTTTGGGCTAACATGACTGGTGACAAATTCTCTTATTAATTACTCTTAGTTTTAAACTGCAGGTTAGGAATGTCAGAGTCTATACACCAAATGGGAATGTCACATATATTGAGAGAAGAATTTCAGCATAAAAAAATATACTAGCTTTTATTTTCAAAGTAGCATTTCCAATTTCATCTGAGTGCTTCTTTACAAAAGAAAAAGTGTAAAGAAAAAAAAAACAGATCAAAATATTTTATTTAACTGAAACATTTGATTTTGGCTCATATGGTAAGTTAAGAGTCAATCCATTCAACTGTTCTGATGATGTTGTTATTTTGCTAGGGTTCAAAAAATAACTGTTTGGGATATTTGAAACCTGAGGCTATTGATTCCCTGATTGCTAGAAATGTAAGCCAAATTATTCCATAAGGATTGCATTAAAAGCCTTAATTATCCAAATTTTCCCTGTGACAAAATACATTATCCTCAGTTGACATATGGAAAAATGAAGACAGAAAAGTAAACTTAAGAGAGGGTTGCTCAGGACAAATGAGTTAGTATTTCAGCACAGATCAGGAAACAATGTCATTCCTGGTTTTGCTCTCATGGTTTTATTCTTCAAGACTATGACGTATCTCACGCTGTTATACTGTCCCCCTCTTGAGGCCAAAAAGAATGGATTAAATCAACAAAGTAGAGAGAAACCACAATAACAGGTAGAACAACGTTTCATTAGTTTAGTCTGAGCAGAGAGAGGAGAGTAAATGCATCGGCAGAGAGCATCATCTCTATTAAAGAGAAAGCTGACAGTAAAATTCTGGGAGACATAAAGAAAGGTTCTGTTAAAGGAAAATGTTCAAAGTCAAAAACATTACTTCAAGCAGAATAAGGAAAAGGTTCAGGTTTTTATTTTCTTTCAATAAAGACTGTTGAAAGCAGGAATAAAGTCTGTTTTAAGAGCGGAAATCGATTAACTTCTGTCATGAGGCTTATACTATCAAATAGAGACCAGAAGTAAGAGTCAGATGAACTTAGAAAAGAACTAGGGTGGTACAATTCAGTACCATTTCAACAAACATATTGGTTGAAATTTTCACTATGAACCAGAGAAAAAAAGGGAGCAGGTCTCAATTTTGATCTCACTGCATGAGTAGTTTCATGTTTTCTGAATACTAAATAAAGCCCTCATTGCAGTTAGTTTGATTTGCATGCTTTTAAAAACCTACATGCAATATGTTTACTGTGTAAACTAGCATTAAAAATGCACATGGTTTAAGTAAATAAAATCAAAAAAGAAAAAATAAATTGACTGTTCTGTTTGGGTGAACAAAAGTTTCTTCTTTTTCTGACAAATCAATATTTTAAAACTTGTACAAGGAAATTAGAAAATGGAGGCAATTTTTTTTTGGCAGAGTGTCTGTAAAGTAGATTTTATGCTGAATGTGTTGGTAGAAGCCCAACTACTTTTTCTACTTGAAATTTTCTCAGTATGGGATCATCCTTTACAGAAACCTCAAAGTAAGTAATTTTGTCTCGGGTGGCCACCTAGCTGCTTCTCAGAGCCAACACTGAGAAATAGTCACCTCTGCAGAATGGCTCATCCACATGAAATAAATCTGTATCTGAACTGTAGGGAAGGAGCTGCTCTCGGAGGTGTCCCTCCATCTTCATCAAGTTAGGTTGAATTTGGAAGTTCAGATTTTATGTTTTGGGTGTCAGGAGTACTTCTCTTGAAGAACAAAGACTTAATGTTAGGATTTGTATTTCCTTGTATAATTTCCAATTAAGGAAGTGAATCCTGCATTTGTGAGTAAAAGCTTTTATTTAGTTCATTTACCCATCTCTCTTTGGGAGACCAAATCTGACACTTTTCATTCTACAATTCAAACAGCATTGGGAAAAAATTTAGGTTTACAAAGCACAGAATTAATTATTAGATAACAATATGTTCCAATCACAGAAACACAGAGTGGATCAGGTTGGAAGGGACCACAGTGGGTCATCCTGTCCAACAACCCTGCTCAAGCAGGGTCATCCTAGAGCTCATTGTACCAACCAAACACAAAGGCAAGTGGAAGTTACAAGAAATCTCTGTATTTGTTTGCTCCCCAAGTTGGCAATCTTTTACAAGAAAAGGGCTGGTCAAAATCAAAGGAAAATATAAATTCAAAAGAGAAACTATATATCTAGCCTAAATTTGCATATTGGCAAGATTTGTCATAAGGTAATATGAGCAAGAACACTACGGATTTTTTGATCTCTTTCTTTAAATGTTATTACTGTATTTTAGCACTGGTCTAGGTAAAGCCCAGATCTAATTTATTCAGTGTATTTCAAAAGTTCTCAGTATTTCTATTGCATTCAGATGTATAGTGCAACTTTATATTGCACTATTTTAAAAAGCCCGAAGTATTTTACATAGGAATTACTCCATGTTGCAAAACTTTCAAAATGTTTTATAATGGTTTTTACACATAAAAGAAAGGAAGAATTAGCTAAGCTAAATTATTTGTTCTGATTGTGATAATGTCTGTTGTTTTATCACTGTTTTTTATATTATTTCTACCTGCCTCACAGGTAGAAGATCCCTAATAACAGGCCAGTTCTCATAATACGTCTCTCGTGTATCTGGACAATTTCAGTCCTAACAATCTATGCCTTTATAATGCTAAAGGAACAAAAACATTCTAGTTAAATTTTAACTGGGTATAAAAACAATGTTTTGTCCTTCCCAAATATACTAAACTGTATAATTGAGGACTTTTTTTCCCTATTATTTCAGAATTGGCCTATACAATGTTATTTATTGTAGAGGAAAAAAGGTTAGGTTAATCAGGGTTTTTCTAACTGAAAAAATATTCTTTTGAAGTGTCCTTTAAAAAATGTTGATTTTAATATGAAGTTAAGATTTAAAAAGTTAATATGTGTAAAGAAAACAAATGGCCATCAGAGACCATTTTATAAGGACATGAGCTTTTCCTGATGTTAAATGAACAGAAACCTAATCTAATCTAATCTGTGCATAAATCTAATCACAATTCCATTCCAGTTATAATAAAGTGGATTTGTTTTTGCCTCCATTATCAACTGAATATCTGGCCTCTTTGCAAAACTTACCTGTAAGATATTTAAGTCACAAGTTCTTATTTCCTTGGACAGAGAAAAGGGTTTGATAAGGTTATATAGAAGCAAGTAGGTACTTCTGTAGATGATTTATAGAAATCAAGCAATGGCGAATAGTTAAAAAGTGTTCTAAAGCTGTGGACCTACTTAGATATTTGATTTGAGCTACTCCTGAGAGTAAGAGGCATTATAAATGAAGAAAATGTCTTTCGTTGACTTCCTGATTTGTCCTCACCTTTTATCAGGGCTTTCCTTGCATTAGTCACAACAACCACACACCTCTCACCTGGTGAAAATAACTGAAATTTATTAATACTGCTCAAATTTTTAATAAAGGAGAGAGGTTTTCAGGATATTTTTTATGCCATGGTCAAGGTGTTCTTAGAAACAAAATCAGAGACTTTCTGTGACCTCAGTGATTTATTCAAGAGTTTTGCAAATATAATGAATACTAGGGATAAGAAGACTGAATTTGTACAACAATGAAGTTCATAACATCTCCTGTCATGAAGTTATGAAGATGGGAGGTAAAAGTGCGAAAAGTTGCAGAATTTTCCAGGACAATGTCTGTCCTATTTCATAAGCTGTGGATGGGATAGGGTCACCTACAAAAGCAGCAGGAGCCTCACAATTGAAATCTACCTACCCTAGAAAGCAGTTGTTGACAGTTTGTTGATGGTTAGTTAACTAGGCTGCTCAGATCCTGCATGGAAACTCAGCACTTGCCTTGTTTAGTACAGGCGTAACAACTGAGTGGTTTGGCAAGGTCAGTCATGGCCTACTCCCAAAGAAAGGGCTGTTTCCCAAAATATTTTGGCTTTTTGTCCTTTGCTTCACTTTACATATAGAGAAATTCAAAATTTCATGATAGCAAGTTGTGTCAAATGTCCTGTGGTCCTGTCTGGCTTGGAGAGTTGTAAAGGGAAATCAATCATCTCACCTGGGCAACAGGTCAATTAGCAGCAACAACTGCTTCAGAAAAATCTGTATTCATGTTTTACTTCAAGGGTTCTAATCTAGTCAGCAGACTAAAATTTTGTGTCACATGTAAATATGTTCAGACTGATAAAAAGAAAAAATATATATATAAGAAATATGCTTTTTAAAAATCTAATTATTTTGTTTGACAAAGCAGATAATCATCTTCACTTATGGAAGCTTCACATCAGGAATGGAAAACCTCAGGTCCTTTAAGATAGAGAAGAACTCTTCAGTTTTTGTGACCTTGACCCTCCCATAGTTCTCCCAAGTTTTCTGCATGCCATATGTTCTCTAACTCAGACAAAGCAGGAAAGATCATGAATTTCCAAGCTTTGTTTTCTGGACCATTTACCCAAGTGTCAGTTGTGGAGGCAGGTATCTCAATGTGACAATCTGACTCACCAGACTGGGGCTTCTTTGTTGGTTCACAAGTGTTCTAAGCAGCTGCAAATTATTGTGATTTTGTGGCTTTTTAGTGTTTCATTACACATGTCCCAGACTATCTTAAGCTAGTGACCTATAGAGAATTGACACATATGTCTTGGACTATGGTGGACACATCTTCAGTCAATTGAGAAATTGCAGAGTCCTCATGTGCAGAGGTCAGCCTAGATAAGCAGTGCTGTGGCATCGCGACCACACGCCGTGAAACAGGATTTGATAACCAATCAAGTATCCTGCTAGTACCCAAACTAACAGTTCTCAGCTTCCTATGATATTCTCATTGCTGGAGCTCCAGGCATTCTGTTCATTTGGGAATTAGAAGGGCAAATTTTCCTTTTTCATTAATTGGCATCTACTAACACAGTAGTGCCTGAAGCAGCCTCTACTCAGGCATAACTACAGAGACCCATAGGATCAACTTGTTTTCCTCAGCTGCCTATTTCTATTACATTAGCCAGAACTTAATGTTTGTCAAACACACATGGGTGTACTCATACCCGGGCACACACCATGCTTTGTGTGTTTGCTTTTTGTTTAGATAAAGTGATCAAAAAAAGAAGTAGAAATCGTGAATGGCTTTTAAAAACACAACCCAATCAAATCAATAAACTGAGAAACAGAAAGGGAACAGCAAGGAAGAAACCTAGGTCAGTGCTACCGTCAGAGCAGAAATTCTGCCACTGTACCCAACAAAAGCAATGTATGTTTGTTACTAAATGCATAATGTTTCATGGCTACACTTCAGATTTAAAACTGGCATTACATAACATGGAGCTTGGTTTTAAAAGAAATATAGGTATGAAGATGCAAAATAAATATAAGCCTTAGCTTGGTAAATGAGTGTCTGGGAGTATACCTTCTGTTCAGCTGTGAGGTCTGCCCTTGCCTCCTGGCATACAACCATCCTCATCCCAAGCATCCCAGCATCCCAAGTCAGGGCCAACCACGTAGGTATTTCCCGTTTATCCTGCTTTTTCAAAGAAAAGGAATTTAATAGTTTTTATGAGGACTATTCTGTGCCTGCTGATTAGAGAATGGGCCCAGATCTGTTTGAATCACTAGTATACACATAAATTACTTTATATACATGTATTAAAATTTTCTGTGCTCAGGTGGGGCTTGGTGTAGGACCTGTATTTTAGAAGAGACAGGATTAGCTTTGTAGCAAATACAAGATCATAATTGTGCTGATGCTGAAGGAGTGATCTGAATATAGTGTGTCAATCTGTAGTTTACTTCTGACAGTTTAGAGTCTCAGAGAAATTCATGTGTGAGTTTAGAGATGTCCATTGTAGGTAATCTGTAGGAAGAAAAGCCATTGTAAGTCTTGTTTTATTTCACTCAGCAATCTGGAAAAAAAACATCCGGGGGGACATCTGAAGGATTCATAGTGAGTTTCAGTCTACTGACTACAAAAGCCTTTCCTAATCAGTTTTCATGTATCCCATATAAATATTCCCTACATATTGAAAAGTAATGTTCTGGCATGTTTCCATTTGCTTCCAAATTTTCAACCAATTTTAAATTTTTGGAGAAAGTTAATAATTTTTGCCTAAATGTACCTTGTTTTAAAAAAGGTTGCCTATTGCTGAGCAGAAAAAGAACTGTGATTTTTCGTGTAAATGAAAGGGCATTTATGAGTATTAATCTCACTCTGGGCAGCTCGGAGAGGCCATGGTTTGCATGCTGAACCGCATCTGTCTCAGGGCATTTCTCAACTTTTAAAGCACACAGAGAAAGCAACAGTATTTCAGGGCTTTATAAGACCCCATCCTTTGTTTTGGAAAAGCATGTTGTGACACAGGTCAGTTTTGCTGAACAAAAAGATTGGTTATGAATAGGATTGATGCCCCTAATTTGGCTAATCTTGCTCTATTCCAGTAAAATATTTACACAAATTATAATAACTTTCTTGCATCTGTTGCTTACTTCCTTTGAGGATCATCTACTTCCTTCTGTTACAGCAGTAATTGGGAACAAATCAGCAGGAAGGAAATATACTCCCTGGTTTAGCTAAGACTATAATGTTTGTTTAAGTTAGTGATGTGTGAGTCGTTTGCTAAAGATTAATTTTAAAGGTCACTTCCTACTTGGAAAGGAGCCTGTAATAAGTTTTCTTCAAATGAAGAGAGCTTTTTCTTCAAAATTCTTATTCTGGGTGGTCTGCTTTATTCCCTGCTCCCACAGAAGTCAATGGGAAGGGATGTTCCCTTGTCACCTAGGGACACTTCTGGCTCTTTGTGAAAACAAAGGATATATTTCAAGGAGAGAGGGTGGGAATGGAAACATTGTACAGTTAATACATATATAAAAAGGGGCACCTTTACCAGTCTTGTTAGGATAAAAATAAAAAGTCTAGATCCTTCAATTATGTACAGTCAGAAGGAATTAAATAAAGCTTTGAGAAAATCGATGAGCTGGATTAGCTAACTCCCAAGTATTTATCATATTTTACGTGGAGCATAGTAGGAGGGTTCTGGCAGGTGTTTGTATCTCACACTCATTGTGGAAAATGTTACTTCCTCCAATTAGCATTTGTATTTGTTTGGTAAGGAATGGGCCTCGCAGGAATGTACAGCATACATTCATTGCAAAAAGGAGGGAATGAATTTCTAACATACTCAATTTGCAGGAAAAAAAATCTTCTCAAAGGCATGGACAGATACTTTTTGAGGTAGTTTTTGAAAGAGTCAGAGCTGTTGAATGACCTTTAATCAAACATAAATTCTGAGCTTCAGATCTACTCTTTGGAAAAAATATTGATATATTTAAGGTAGGTAGATCGCAGTGACCCTGAAACTGTTGCATCATGTATCTGTAGCAGAGAAGGGGAACACAAAAGAAACAAACCTTTGATTTGGGGCAAAAAATGGCATTCCAGCAGGTATTAACCACATGACAATTGAGGAGGCAGTCGTAGGAGGCAAAAAATTCCAATTGGAGAGCAATCTGTGGTACTGCTCCCATCCAGGCAACTACTGTAAGCACCATCAAGGCACAGATTTTCAACACTCTTCTTCAGGACAAAATTACAGCCCTTAAGTATTATGACAATTTCTGCAAAATATGAGTTGACAATGGGTGTTTCCAAAGACAGGGTTGTTACTGGCCTCTTTGAACATTTAATTAAGAATCAAATCTATGTTTTCATGTATGCAAAATCTAGTGTCAGAATGTTTTCCTGAATACCTTGCCCTTAGTGATTGAACAGTTGCAGTCCCATATATTTTGATAGGAAGTCAAAATTAATATTCTTCTTGCCAGAATTTGAAAGACCTGACAAATATTAATGTCAGGATGCAATTTGTCCATGTATCATCTTTTTAAGATTTTCTGCAACTTTACAGAATTTAAATCATCCAGTCTGCACGTGGTATTCAAAATTTCTGCACATGTTATTCAAAATTCTGGATATTGTGAGTACTCCCTTTTCTTCAATGGTAGCTTCTGTATTTCCCCTTCCAATGAATTGAAAACTGTGTGGTTCTTTCATAGATGTTGAGTATTTAACTCTCTCCAAACACCATACTGTACTGAATTTTCCTCCCTCTGTCAGAACAGATAATTGCTGGTAATTAAATGGCCATTTTTTGCAGTTGTGAACCTGAACTTTTAAATATCCAAGCCCATTTCAGACCTGACTCTGAATACTTTTTGAAATTAGGATTCAAGTTATTTATCTCGAAGTTTCTCAGAGTTTTATCTTTGCATGCAGTAGTTTTTACTATCTAAAAGGCTTGAATCTAACCTGACTTCTGAACTGTGGCATCTGTGCTTGCACAACTTCGTACTTGCGATAGTAGTGATGGACACAGTGACAGAACTGTTGCAATGGAGAAGCCTTAAGTCTGCAATATGTCCATTTACCAAAGTCACTGAGGGTTTGTGCTGTGGATTATAGAGTAAAAGTGTGTCTTCTATTGGCATGGGGTAGCTTTTTCAAGTCCCCACACCTCTCCTTGACCAATGGAATTATAGAATTTGTATTCTCAATTGAAATTCACAAAATTTTTGTCACAAGAATGTGATGATTTTAATGGTGGTCATAGCACTATAAAATGGAATGAAACATATATAAAATCTCTCTTCAAGTAATGTTAGTAAAATAAAGTATATAAAGTATATTGCTAACAAAAATGTATAGTTTAATAATTAAGTATATATATAAATAGTGCTAACAAATATATCATCAGGATGTTTAATTAACCCCAAATCATCACCTTAAGAATAAGAGGGTTTATATTCTGGAGATGCCAGAGCAATTCTCTTGCAAAGACCCAATTAGATGAGTAACATATACAAAGCACCCAGTGCTGTGACGACCTCTGAGAATCTAGTGCTTTGTCAAACAACAGGAGAAGTTTTATATAATTATTCCATTTCCCTTAATACATGTTAATTCTGTCAGGGAGGTATTTCACCCAGGGTTGTAGCTGAGACCCTGAAGGAGGTAACCTGCACAGAAAAATACAGTCATGGGCAGAAGGGCTTGCTGAAAAAAAAGGAGAACTGTAATCTTGCACCTGCACAGCACTTGGCACCAGCCCAAACCTCTGCATATGACAGTAATTCACTATTTCCTCTTGTCCTTCCTGCCCCAGAACCCTTAATCCCAACCATTCACATTCATCAAGCCGGAGATTATTCCTAGCCTGCGCAGCAAATAAAACATAAATAAAGCTCACTAACAACTAAAGCTGAATATGAAAGAAGTTGTCTAAGCCTTTTCACCATTTATTACACAATAAGAGCATTTTATATCAGTGGTTCACTGCATTTTGTAAGCTATTATTATTCCTCCCCTACAAATCTTGTACCTAAGAACCTCTCTTCCCCAGACAGATATGATGTATGCTCAAACATGACAAGACACAATTATTAGCAAGGGAAATTTACTGTCTCAAACTTAAAACTGTTGAAAGTTATGGAAAAATACAGAAATCTCTTAAGGTATAGCACACAAAAATTATTTGACATTTGAAAACATTGTGTATGGTATGCATATGATTATTCTCTCAGACTCAGTTTAAAATTTGTCATGAAGAGATTTTTGTTAGCTAACTCAAACTCAGTAAACAGTCTAAAGCAGTAAATTTAAGAATTTTTTTTTTAGAGGAACACCTCATTCTGCAAGAAAAAAACCCAACTAGTCCTTTTCCACCTAATTTTTAGAAATCAGTATAAGAGAGGTGAATGTTAACCCTGCCAGGGGAACATGATAGGGACATGCAAGGACCTCTCATCCACGATCAACTAAATCTCCCCCATCAAAAGCTAGATTTTCAGTTAGAGAAAATGCTGAGCCATAATAAACAGCAAATATCCAAAATAAGAGGAAGACTATTTAACATTTTATTCTGACATCTCGAAATTTAGACAAATGAAAAACATAATTAATTATAAATACCTGCCATTTTTTTCCCCTTCAGCTTCATGTCTTCCTTACTCTGTGACAGGTTCCCTATTAGAGGTATAAACTTCTGTGACAAAATCTGGACTTGAATAATGAATAATGAAGAGGAATCAGTTCTTGTTGCTCAGGCTGACTACTTTTCAGGGTAATAGTTTTTTATATCATAACCTGCAAATGTATTTGTGTCTTTGCATACACAGCAAATTCCAGCCAAGAGAAAAAACTCTTCCCCTCCCTTAAGTGGTCTGACAGGACTAAGAATATATCCATATTTGACAAAGTCTTGAGCCAAAGATCCTGGTGAGACATAATTGTGCCAAACATTTTTGACTAATAGATTTTTAAAAAAAATTTGAATTTCTTTATTTATTCTTCTAATCAACAATCCTCTGTCTGCAACCCCATTAGTCTGTCATTGTCAGGGTACATAAATAGCTACCTATCGTGCTTTCAGTGGTATTGCCATGGTGCATCTGTGTAGGGATCCTCTGTTTTCATCTCATACGAGTCAGATGCCATTAGCTCACTGAGAAAGGATCTTGACAGGTTGCTGCTGCCCAGAGGCACTTTGCACAGTGACGGGAGAAGCCCACAGCCAGACTGTGCAGGGGAAAGGAGTGATGTTATTCATCTCAAGCACTTGTGGGCATGAAAGGGATTGCCTTGGACGGCCCTTAAGATTAGATTTTCCCACCAGAATGTAGAGTATTCTGTCAATTTAATTTCCTTATATGAATTTTGGAGGATTATGTAAATCTGTTTTTCTGCATTCAATGTTTAATAAAAACAAGAAAGGGCTCTGGAGTTTGAGAAGATTATTAGCAGCATGAGGATAAAAAAAGAACTGACGTTCCCTCAGCTCTACCGCAGCCTAAGTGAAGAAAATCGTTAATATCAGAGTTCAAAATACAGAATATACAAGCTCTGCGAGGTTTGCTCAGCTGACAGCAAGAACAGCCTGAGTGTGTTTGTTAGAGGGAGAGGCAGTCTGCCATGGGAGATTAGCTTGTCAGCAGTGAGCAGGCTATAGCTAAACAGTACAACCTTTCCCTTCTCAGTGACCAGAAGGAAAGGATCCAGAGTGAGGGCAGCTGTGGCCACAATCCTGTAGAGGTTGATGCTGTGGGTCAGACTTCCCATGCAGGACTGCTGCAGGGCTGCCATAAATGGGGGATTGCAACTTGCTTCTCTGGCATGTCTGCCTGCTGAAAGTATTTTTTTTTCAAAGACATGCTATAAACATCCATTGTTCAGTGTCTGCTTGCCAGTATTATAGCCCCACTTCAGAAAAAAAGACAGGATACATCCTGTTCGTATTCCAGTTCCACACTACATTTCTTCAGCTCTTTAATCAAAGCCCTGTTACAGAAGACAGTGAAGTCAGCCATTTTTTTGCACCATTTGCTTAAATTTTTTTCTGCTCATTTTTCATTTAAGCAAAAAGTTGAAATCATTTTCATTTTGCATTTTTGCATTGCCATTGCAGAAAACGTGTTTTGCACCCAGAGATCCAGGACTTCAGTGACTTTTCTCTCTTATCTCACACAACCTGACCCTGCAGTAATGCTTCAAGGAGTGTTCCAGAGAGGCACCAAAACATGGGAGAGCTGGACTCTGAGCAGCCTGCACCCTATGGCCTTTACCTAAAACTAATACACAAAAAGGGCAGGGTTAACCATGGGCATTTCTCAGTTTGGAAAAATAATATTTTTCCATTTCAAAGTACATAGTGTTAAAAGCAAGAAATGTAGAGTGGAAATAAATGTGGCTTCCACCTTTGGAATTAAAGTTAAGAGATCTGAGCTGGAGCTGGATCTACAGAGTCCCAGAGATTTTATAGCTAAAACCTAAAAGAATCAAACCATATTATGTCCAACCCTACAGTTTTATTTTCATTGTACAGTAACTATTATCATTTATATAATTCATCTCATAAATTGTGGATTTTATGATGATTCATAATCACTGGAAACAGGATTAAAGTCTTCTTGATAAGTGAATTAATTCTGTAGGTTGCAAAGAATTTCTGGTACAGACTGCTTGAATCTGTCCTTTTGTTGACTGTGAATTGGTATTTAAAAATCTGTGGGTGCATGCAAAAAATCTCAGGTGAGGTCTTCATGGTTATAATGGTGACTCTGGCTATATTAAAGTTAAAGTGTGTGTTTCCTTCATGAAGTGTGTTTTTCTTGTATATGTACTTTGCCACATAAAATGCACTCTCAAGTGCTTCTAAACAACACTCCAAACTACTGTTTCTAAACAATAATAGAAAATTATAATATTTCTAAACCTTAGAATTAGAAAAGGATCTTTAGGAATTAATTTTTTGATAGAAGTTGTATGTGGTTCTGTACAGTCTATACATAAAAGGTATAAAATTCAAAGTTTATTGTTTATGATGCTTTTTTGCTCTTGAATAGCTAAAAATGTATCCACTTTGAAATATTTATATAGTTCCACATGGACTAATCCATTAAGTGTTTTTGAACAAAATTATAAACAAAATGAAATAATTAGGCTTAAAAATATATGCTTTTTCCCCCCCTTCCATTCTGTTAAGGCTCATAATCTAGACAAATCTGGTCCATATTTTAACATTACTGATACATTCCTGTTGAAGTTTGTGCATCCATACAATGAGAACTTGTCCCCGGGGATATGTTCATTCTGCAGCCAAATGTTTAATCACAGAATTTATAGAGTTTAAACTCTTTGGACTGGAGAATAATTCCTGTTCAGTTGTGGTAGTGCAGACCTCAGCTCGTGTTAGCCTTAAAAACGTGTATGTAGGGATAGCTTTGTCATAGCCTGTGAAAATCTCAGTGCAACAGCTAGACATCCTGTTCCTCACAATTGTTATGGTGAATATAGACCAGATGAGTCTACAAGTGCCATACCAAACACTTTGATCAAAACAACCATCTAATTCTGTTAAAAAACACCCCAAGATACACTTTAAAGAATATTTTTGGTATTGCTCAGCTATTTCTGGACATGACTAAATTTTGTAATTATGATGTGGGTTTGACTGATAAGTTGTATAAATTTGAGAGTATGGAGGAGTTGCTACTTAACCATAAATATGTTTCTCCAAATATGCATTTCTCTTTGGTATGAACAATTAGAATATTAAGGCATTCCTTTTTAAAATTAGAATTTTAATATTATATTTTCGAAAGCGGCTTTGGAAACTTGGGAAAAGTACTATGAGCCAATGGTTTATAATTATGGTACATACAGTTATAACTGTAATTATAGTGCATGGAAGTGACAACAAAAACCTTCCTATTTCGCTAATACATATCTAAATATACTGAAAATGCCATCTTCTACTTCAAAGAGGTTATAATTCAAATAATGTCAAACTTATTCTCCATTGTCACATATTCTGTATGGTCAAGGAATGTTTTAAAAACACGTTGTTCTGTGAGATGACCTCATGCTCTCTTTCTGTATCCATAATGTACATAAATGTGCTTGGACAGTGGAAATGGGTTTTGTATAAGTGTATGCAGTCCTTTCAAATAGAGGGTCAATTGAAAGATTTCGCCACTACCTTTATCCATTTTTGTCTGATATAACAAGGACTGCTTTCTAGGCTTGAGAAGGGTCATCAGACACCCTTTTGTCTGAAACTGTGATAACCTGAAGTCGTTTCCATTTCTGTGAACCTCCTCTAGGTAAAGGCATTCACTGTTTAAGAGAGCTTGGCAAGTGATCGTGAGGTGGCTCACTGGGCATTTAGGGCTGATTGGCTTCCACTGATACAGGTAAATGTTGAGCCCCTTTCATGAAATCAGCACACTCATGAATTTAACACACTAACTGCTTAATATTTCAGCACCTGTATTTCCAATTTCAACAGCATTTGTTTAACTTTTCCTGGTTGTTCCCCGACAGTTGTAAGAGTTTTCCCTGTTGCCTGCTACTGTTTATATTTCCATATGGATTTAAGAGATGGCAGTGAGAGAAGACAAGCTCTTCAGTCAAAATTTGAAATCTGAGATTCAGAAACTCCCATTTAGAAATTCATAAACATTCACACTACAGATTGTTTCATATTGCAGGTGATGAAGAGTGGCTTGACTCAGGGAAAGTCTTGGCAGGGCAAACATATTAAGTTTGTAAGTGCAGAGTTTATTGCTCTTTTTTTCCAGACAATGTTATTTTCTAAACTCATGGGAGCTCATTTCCAAATAGCTGCCAAAATTTGAGTAAGATGCAAATTGAATCCTGTCTTTGGTGGAGTCTAAATGAAGATATAGCCATTGCAACTTTTACCCATTCCTAGAAATATTTCATATTTGTTTAGTGTGTCTGCGTGTCTTGGAGAGAGTATTTTAGTTCTGAAAATTAAGCCACTGATACTTGGCACATGTGGGTGAGAACCTGGGCCAAATCATACCATTACCAGTTATTATCTAATGCACTCAGTGAGGGAAATAAGTAACAGATTAGGAAAACTTAAGATTTCTAATGTTTTTCTCTTTTTATAGTCAATTTTCTCGTCCCGTATTCTAGACTGATATTGAGAATCAGCCCAGCCAACATGCATTTGTCTGTGAGAATAAGCAAAAATTATGGAACAGATGGATTTATTTAGAAAACTTTTATGCGTCCCAAGGAATAAAATACAAGTAAAAGCTCCTAAGACAAGAGAAAGTCTAGGATTAGGAAGAAAGGGAAGGAGGAGAAGGAAAGAGTATAAGTATTTCTTGGCTGATGCGCTATGTTGACACTTTTTTTCTATAAAAAGCGCCTAGCTACTTCTCTATCCCCTGTGCATTCAAATTGGCTCAGCATAATACAGTGACTTGATAGAAATGTTAACATACCTGCCTTTTCCAATGTAAACTATGATAGGGGTGACTCTTTTCCCTCAATGTCCTAATTCAACAGTAAGGCATTATTCACGAGGAAATTCCTCCTGGTCTATAATTGAAAGGTGTTGTTAACTGAGTGGTCAAGCCTTCTAATGAATATTTGTCTTGGTTGTGCAGAACTAGGGCAAAAGAAAGAATTCAGATCTAAGAAGCATGTGAAGTGCACCAAAAGTGTGAAGTTAAATACAAGAACACGGCAGAAATTGCTTTCTACTTGAGAAAGTATTGTAGTATTTCAAAACATATTTTCACATTAAACCAACTTGCAATTCCAAAACACTTAATAGTCTGGACTTCTGTTATTTTATGTCTCAATGTGATTTTTTTTGTGTTTGTGAAACTTCTTTCATATATGAATGCATAATAATTGACACAAGTTAATAGGAAAGGAAAAAGAAGAAGGAAAAAGCAACCCCAAAATTTTCTTCTGATGCTCTTCCAATTAGGACTTTGCTAATTTCTTTTCCAACATGCCACACATAAATGGACAAACAAAGGTTTGCAGACAGCATCACAACCTCCAATTATAGATAAAATCTATTCATTTTGGTTTTAAATGTACTTTGTAAGATATCTGAGTTACACTGAGGAGGAGCTCAAATTAGAACAACCACTTATGCAGAATGCAAAACTTTTTCTCCACAATAGCATCAGGGATACAGTATGAAAATCTGAGTCCTTATATAGTCAGTGAAAGCATGGAAGAATAGCTTGTGTCTATAACAGGAAAAAGTTTGATGGCCATATGTATAAGTAGTTGGACATGGAATTTAAATCAAGCTCTGTATTAAGAGGCTCCGTAAGGCTCTTTCATCCCGTTTCTCTTCAGAAACTGTAAGTCCATCTGTCATGCTTGAGCTCACTAATAGCTCACACTCAGATTCACACTTGGCTATATAATTTCTGAACTGAACATAAAATCAGCTTGCTCTGAAAAAAAAATCTGATAATTAAGGCCAGCAGTAGTTTATCACACACTGTGGGTGTTTCTGTTATAAACTAGAAAACTTTGAAAAACTGATATTTTTATTGTTGTTCTTTACAGATTAGCATGAACATGTTTGCAGTTTCCCACACTGAATAAAGACTAGTCACTTCTGGAAACTTTCAATGTCAAAATAATTAACAATTTATCATATAATGAAAAAGATCCACAAAAGGGTCAGGCACAAATGGTAATAGTGAATGGGGTGACATCACACTGGTGACCTGTCACTAGTGGGGTTCCACAGGGCTCCATCCTTGTCTCTGTGCTCTTCAACATCTTAGTAAATGACTTGGTGGCAGTACTGGAAGAGACACTATGCAAGTTCACAGGTGATACAAAACTGGGAGGAGCTGCTGACTCCCTCAGGGGCAGGGAGGCCCTGCAGAGAGACCTCCACAAATTAGAGGGCTGGGCAAGCACCAACCACATGAAGTTTGACAAATAAAAGTGCTGGATTCTGCACTTGGAACAGGCCAGCCCTGGATGTATGGACAGAGTAGGGAATGAGATGCTGGAAAGCAGCACCAAGTAAAGGCACCTGGGGGTCCTGGTTGATGGCAAGTTGAACACGAGTCAGCAGTGCCCTGGCAGCCAGGAGGGCCAACCCTGTCCTGGGGGCATCAGGCACAGCATTGCCAGCCAGGCAAGGGAGGGATTGTCCTGCTCTGCTCTGCTCTGCTCTGCTCTGCTCTGGGGCAGCCTCACCTCCAGTGCTGGGGCAGTTTTGGGTGCTACAATGTGAGAAAGACATTAAACTGTTAGAGAGTGTCCAAAGGAGGGCAAAGATGCTGAAGGGCCATGAGATGAAGCCTCGTGAGGAGTGGCTGAGGGCACTTGGCCTGTTCAGCCTGGAGGAGACTGAGGGGAGACCTCAGTGCAGTTACAACTTCCTTGTGAGGGGAAGAGGAGGGGCAGGCACTGATCTCTTCTCTGTGGTGACAGTGACAGGACCCGAGGGAATGGCCTGAAGTTGTGTCAGGGGAGGTTTAGGTTGGATATCAGGAAAAGGTTCTTCACCCAGAAGGTGTTTGGGCACTGGAAGAGGCTCCCCAGGGAAGAGGTCACAGCACCAGCCTGAGAGAGTTCAAGAAGCATTTGGACAATGCTCTCAGGCACATGGTGTGACTCTTGGGCATGGTCCCGTTCAGGGCCAGGAGGTGGATGTTGATGATTCCTGTGGGTCCATCACTTTCAACTCAGCTTATTCTCTAATTCTGTGAAAAAAGCTACTTTTTCCAGGCAGAGCTGAGAAGGCTGCCAGTTGTTGACAGATATTCCAGTGTAATTTACCAAAGCAGACTACTGAGACCTTCTGCCTGACGGACCACTGTGTTTGGCTGAAGATTGGGCCTGCACATTAGCCAGTGATACCACCTTATGTGGCAGAGCAAGGACTTTTTGTAGACATTGAAATGGAAGTGTTAGGAAAGAAAGTGGGTTTACAATCCTGTTTTCCTTTTGGTTTGTTTAGAGGTTGGTTGGCAATTTTTTTTGTTGTTTTGTTCTTTTTTCTTTTTCTTTTTCTTTTTCTTTTTCTTTTTCTTTTTCTTTTTCTTTTTCTTTTTCTTTTTCTTTTTCTTTTTCTTTTTCTTTTTCTTTTTCTTTTTCTTTTTCTTTTTCTTTTTCTTTTTCTTTTTCTTTTTCTTTTTCTTTTTCTTTTTCTTTTTCTTTTTCTTTTTCTTTTTCTTTTTCTTTTTCTTTTTCTTTCTTTCTCTTTCTCTTTCTCTTTCTCTTTTTCTTTTTCTTTTCTGGGGGAAGTTTAATCTTCTACCACTTCTACCAGTGACTTTATAGCAAAGCCTGCCTCAGGAAATTATCTGACAGCAACATTGGGCTGGAACTGTTGTGGGTTAGCAGCCCACTTTTTGTAGTTTTATTGTCAAGTTTGTGACCTTATTGGCTCGATTTGAGGTAAATGTTGCTTCTATTAATTTAAATGATTTTTTTTTTTTTTGCAGCATTTCTTTCGGGGGCTACAGTCTGTATTGAGAGTAGGGAAACTATTTTCCCAGATGGAGCCAGTGAATGTTCTGAGGCCTAATAATATATGTATCCTCTTGAAATTCACAGCAGATTCCAGTAAACACTAGCCTTCATCTGAATACACCATTTTCCAGACCTCTTGGCAAGAATGACATGGGTGTAAAGAGAGCACATCCATATCGTGTCATTTATCTGTGCAGGAGGAATCTCTGCTGGTTTTCTGAACCTTACTTGACCACTGACCACACCAGACAGTTTTGTATTTAGCTCTGCCAGAGAGTTACGCAGATGAAACTTTCATTTTTCATGTGCTTTTTTTTTCCTCTTTTCCCAAGCAAGATCCAAAACCTTCTTCAACCTCTGGCTCGTAATCTCACACTTTGCACTTTACATTTGGGCCTCTGACAGCAGTAGCAGATACAGAGGAGTGACGTGGTTTAGATAACATCACACTGCAATTCTAGCTCTGACTTGCTGACCTTCAGGTGACCCAGCATGTCCTTTGGTTCTGGTATGCTGGGAGCAAACAATCTGCAATGACTACAATTCATAAATATTTTTATAATTCATAAAAAAAAAAAAAAAGCCAGAATATTTCATTATCAAGCTCTTTAAATCTCAAAGACTTCTCCTGTAAACATATTAAATGGCATTTCAAGTACTGATAAAATATGTGGCCAAAAGGGTTTATGTTTAGATTCAAACTTTGAGTTGTTCAGGTGGTCGGTTTTTTTTAACCTTTTGCTAATCATCTTCTGTTGGTTAATTACACACCTACATGCTGACTTTGTTAAAATTTAAGATTTTTTTATCAAGCTGGTACATAAATGCAACTGCTCAAACATATTTACTCTAACTTGGTAAGCAATGTATGCTATCCTGTGCAAATCCCTTCCTGTTGAGAACATGAGACTGTTTTTCTGCTGTGAAAGTAAATAATATCTGCTTTAAGACAAGTGCCCTTGGTTTATGCTTAAATTTGTCATTATGATAGGCGCTGTATCTTCAATGAACTTGGTAGACTCCTTTATTTCTATACAGTTGGCCTTTGGCAGACAGCTAGACATTCAAACCTTCTCCCTACCTGTAGCCTTCCACACAGCTTTGTGACAACCCTTGGACCTTCTGTTTTACTCTCGTATGCAGTAACATGGAGTGTAAGTGATGGTAAGGTTTTTTTTGTTGCATGTTAGTCAGATTGCAAGGATTAGGAATACTATATATTAGTAAATCAACTGAAAGATAATTAATCGGCTGTATATGAATGTATGATCCATTCCTTTTTTACACAGAGGAAAGTAAAAAGAGAAGATTAAAGTTTAACATAAGAAAACTTATTTCATTACATCCTGTTAATTTTTGTAAGGTGGTGCCATTGCTGTCATGACCACTTTCATTATCCTAAAATGAAATACTTGAGTGTAATATAAAGCAATACAGTGTTACCATACAGTTGCACCAAAATAAATGTCTCTTCACATTCAATTTAGATATAACTTGGTTGCCTTCAACTACATTATCATGAGTGTAGTGCTAACTCTTTATTTGTCTTCCTGCTCTGGGCTTCAGTGGAATGAGTTCCTGTACTTAATGGTTTTACAAGTTTGTGATATTTATTCAGCATGTTTGCTAAGCAATGAGCACTTAGCATTTGTCATCTGGCATCTTTCATTTTCTTTCCCCAAAACACTTTAAAAAGACCGCATTTTGTTTGGAGAAGGAAAAAAAAGGCACCTTGACATATTCTGTGTACTTTCAGAGATACTGGGCATTTAGTCAAACAAGCTCTTGTAAATTTAGCCTGTTGCAACAAAAGAATAGTTCTTCTCCACTGTCTTCAGCCACCACAGCAAGTAGAAATATTATTGAATAAAATCAGAATAAAAGGTGAATCAATACCACCACTCCTGCTTTCCAAAACCCTTCAGAGCAATGTATAAATTTTGGTTTAAAGTAATACCTGGCACCTGCACACTAAAATGAAGACTGCTCTAGAAGGACATCTGTGTCTGTTTATAAAATAGCCATGCTGATTAGCCATGGTTAATGGTCCAAAGTCTGAGCTCCCAGGAGACATTTCATTTACGCTGCAACACCTGGCTCTTAGCAACACTGCTCATTAATTTTATTGTGCGGAAGCTGACTTACACTTTAGAGAACTATGGACACAGCACAATTTACTGCTTAGGAAGATATGAAAGGAAGAAGAAGAAGTTAAGTATTTATGATTGTCTTATATAGGAAACAGGTAAACATGCAAATGTACCTTTAGAGGTCCATAAAAATATACTTTTGTTACAGCCACTGCTCTGTAGCTGAGCCCTTTGGCACAAATATATGAAAAATTTTCTATTTGTTTATATCGATTAAAATTCAGAGCCTACATTTATGCAGTTCAGAATACGATGTCCCTCGATCACATTTGGAACAGGATGATGAGATCACTGAGAGTATTTTTGTAATTCTGAGTAGAGTTCTATTGGCTTCACAGTGATAGGTACAATTCCCTTTACGAGTCTCTATTTTCTGGGGTCCAGATGTTCTGTTCTTTAACCATGAATAAAACCCAGGGTCAAAGTCTACATCCTGATCACTGTTAATACTACCATGGATTTTGGCTCCTAGATAAGATTCCTGGATGAAGAAAGTGTACTTCTGGTTTTGCTTCATTACTCTTAGTGTCCTGAGACTATCAACAAAAGTGGTCAATCTATCTTAATGAATTAAGAGAGGAGAACGTAGAAGAATGCACCATTTTGCACAGAGGACTTTCAGTTTTATAAAATAATGTACAACTTAGGAATCCAAACAATTAAGTCTTGTTCTGCTGATCATGGACTAAATGTACTGTCTTTTTATTTTCCTTCAACTTTCTTCCTTCATAACTTACCAAAACTGCTCATGACCTTACCAGATTTTCCAGAAGTTTTTTTCACTTCTCTCAGTTCCTTATTACATTTCTTATTCTATAAGCATTGTTTTTGTGGTTCAAATACTTGAAACAATTGAAATTAAAGAAGTCTGACCCTAAAATTCTATATGGCATCATATAGCATCTCTAGACTGCATAAATATAAATAATATAAATATAAATAAATATAACACAATACAACATATTAATGATAGAAATATCACTACCTTAATTCATTCAAGGTTAAAAATAAATGTAGTTATGTTGAACTTTACAGTGATCAATTCTAATCAATTTTACTTGTACTTCCACTTCCAACTTGCCCTCTTCTTTGGATAAACTGCGATGTAAAGTTTTGGAATTCATGATGAATTCATACGGATTAATTTTTTCAAGAGTCTCTTCTCACAACAAGCTTTCTTACTTCTAGATTAAGGTAAATATAGCCCTGGGTTTCCCTTGCTTCCATCTAAAAACCCTTCTTTGGTCCTTGTTTCATTTTTCCAAAAGTGCCCAAGATTAGTTTTGGCCTGTTGGCAAACCATTCTATAATTCCCAGTAATTAAAATTGTGAGTACCACTTGCAGACATTGACCTTAGGAATAGCATGCATGTGTGCTAAATAATGCATATCCTCTTTTAAAGTAGTAATTAGTTCTGCAGGATGCTTGAATAAACTTTATAATGTGCAAGACAATGAAGGTATATTTCAATGTGAAAAAAATAAATGCTTCTGAAAACATCCTATTGTACACTTTATAGTCAAATTATACCTGTCAGCTTTGAAATATAGAACACTTAAAATGAGACAGCATTCTGTTAAGTATTAAGTATATAACTTTTCACATTTTAAACTTTGCTTTTTCCATCTACCTCTGCTTCTATTGTGATGTATGTCTCCTGCAAAGAAACAATAGTTGATTAATAAATTTTCCACTAGTTAGAAGGATTTTAATGAGAAAAAATCAAAGGAATTTATTCAAGTCCTTGGTTTGAAAAGAGAAATAGTACTTGGAAAAAAAAGTCTTATGAGACTAATGGTTTTACAGAACAGAGTTGGACACAGAGTTTTGTCCTGAACTGCATTTCACCTCTCCCTGAAAGCTCTTCTGTGGTCAAACAACATTTTATCTGCATATTTCATAACTGGTCTGTCTGTACTTTTCACCACTTTCTTACACTTCGATCTGATAACTCCAGGAGCAGTCTGGTTTTCTGGGGTTACGGTCTTCCAGCTGCACTTTGGCAGTGAGGAGTCAGCATTGTTTCTTGACTTATCAGCCATTTATTTTAGTTAAACGCAACTGAAATGTGTACCAGTGAGAAGGTGTTCAGATGATGATGAAAGTTTAGAACAAAATTAAATAATGCTGTTCCTAATCAGATGGCTGCAAACATAATCAATGGCAAACAGAAAGATACCTGCTTGACTTTAGTTTTATCAGTATAGATAATCTGTGTCCCTCAACATCCCATTAACTGCAACAAAAACCATCTTCATTATCTTCATTATCTTGAGTTTGTACAGACTAGCTAGTTTTCATGGATACACACAAAATGGTTCTCACTGTAATACTCTATACCAATTAATTTCGATTTGATTTACATGATTAAAGCATCCCGCATAAAATACAAGTTCATTATGTACTCTCAAATAGAAGTCTCACTTTCTTCAGTTTGTTTGAAGTTATTTGCAGAGGTCAGACCCTGAACAATTGCAGTTTTCTGTGTTCCTAATTATGTTCTATTTTGGCTGAGAAAAATGCAATTCTTCCAGTTCTCAATTTCTTTTGTTCAGTACTTCCATGAGACTATTTCCTTTGAAATGCACAAAGGTAGAATAAATTTTGCCCACAACAACCTGCTGAAACATTCAGAATAGTCAGTATATTTTTTATGGTTTACAGCATGGAAAATGGATAGAATAATCTGGTTTGTGTATTCCTTTATCCTTGAATATCATGTTACATAGTATTTGTTGAAAGTACTGAATCAGGAGAATGTCTGAAACACAATTAGCAGTGAAATCCTGCTGTTGCTAATACAAAATGCATGTTCTATAGAGTTCACATGCTTTTTAGTGGTATTTTGGCCACTTTGTTTACACACCATATTAACCTAGTTGCCCAAAATTCAACTTCTTGCAATCACCCTTTGAGTGCTCCACAGTGCCTACAAACTGATGAGTTCTCCCTCACAAACTCTAAACATAATGAAATAAAAACTGAATATCTGGGAATCTCAATTAGAACAAAATGAATGTCCAAGAAAAATGAGGATAGGGTCACTGAACCATAAATTATGTTTCTTTAAAAAGTTGTTAATTCTGTTGACATATATCTTTTCCCCCAAATCCTGGCATTTAAAGATAGAAATATTAGGAGTTTAAGAAGAACATGAAAGAAATAAGGCAAAATCTACATTTTTGTCTTTCTTGTGGACATGCTCATTTTCTTTATGTGAACTCCTACGACATTTGTTTGATGTGTAAGAACTCTGAAAAAAGTCAATAACAGTTTTGTTACCTGCAGTCTTGGGGTATTCTCATTTTTATTAGTTTCTCTATTAAACTAAAATCGTATTCTTGGATATCTGTCTCCTTTTGACAAAACATCAGTGTATAGCACTTTTTAAATTTAATAAACCAAATGGTCTAAAGAGCACCACTTTCTCAATATTGACAAGGCACACACTCAGATTCCTTAGATGAAATCAAGTCATTCTTTTGACTTTTTTTAAATAAAGAAAAAAATCTTATATTTCTGTAGAAACTGATGTGTTTACCATCATCACATGGCACAATATTCAAGAATTTAGTTTTCTACCTATCATTTTTGAAAGAAGATATGAAGAAAGAGTAGTAGATAGGTTTAATGATAAAGATTTTCGACACATATTTGTACGTGCACCACATAAAATGTTTTCCATATCAAAACTCTTTAGCATAAAATCTTTCAGTATTAATACATCAATGGTCACTGCAACTGCTAACACCTTTACCAAAAAAATAATATGTAATGATTGCATATCCTCCTGCTCAAATAACTTTTATCTGTTCTGTTTTCCAAAGACAAGCAACAAAACTTCACACTTCTTTTAATGCATTCCTGAAGTTTAATCGCCAAAATCAGGAAATCACCTTCAACATTTTGACTTCTGCTTCAGCATTTATTGATTGGCTTTGAAATCTTTTCAGGGATTTTTTAAGGATGTAATTTGAAGCACTACTTGATGATATCTCAAACTTATTGCAAATATTGAGAATCTGTAAAAATTTATATCAACAGTTGACTTATTTGCATTAATTATTCATTTTTCTCCATCTTCCATAAATTCCCCTGCAATTTCCTCTGTCTTCCAGTTTCGCTTTTGAGTCTCAGAGATTATGTTTTTCGGCATATGTACATAATATAAATTAAAAGGTGTGAATACAAGTGGCAAAAGAGAATTTTTGTTAGAATATGATAGAAAAATAATTTGGGGGAAAAGGAAGAAAAAATGCAACTTTTTCTGAAACTCTAATCACAGTGACATATCTGTTTTTTCCACTCCTCTTTTCTTTGTTCAACTCAAAGATGTGTTCTTTATCCTATTGTAAACCTGGGGTTCAATATCCTTTTTTAATAAGCTACAAGTTCATTTCTCATAGGCAAGAGAAGAACAACCCTCAGGACATAGGGGACATATGGAATTTACCTCATTCTCCGTTGTTAGAGATACTTTTACAGGAGGCATTGCATTTCAATGTCTGCAGATGATGTGTCTGCTGGGTTGCCCAGTAGCAACAAAAACTCCCACTGTAGTGTGGCCACAAATTCTACAAAAGGGTATGGAACCCGTTGACAAAAAACTATAAATTATTCCTATGGAAAGCATGAACAATAGAATGAAACAAATGTTCTGGTGGATTGGTTTGCCCTGGAAAATTCAGATTCAGTGAAATGAAATCATCTAGCGGGAACACATTAATTTTGCTGAAATCCCTGACAGACTCCAGTCTACCAGACAGGCAAACTGGGCCTCCCCGCTGGTTTACAGGGCTCCCCACTCCCAGGAGCAGCTAAATCCATGGTCTGGTGTGATTTCTATCTAAGGTATTTAGCCAGCTGGCTCTGTGGCTTGGATTTTTTTAAATATTCCATTTCATTCTCCAAAAAGAAAATATTTTGAAAATTTACGTTCCATGGAAAAGCTCAAATTTATGAATTTTGTTCCAATTTGGGGTAAACACCTTTTTATTGGAAGAGAATATTATTACTGAAAGGGTATATCTGTTTTCTCAGAGCCCCAAAAAGCAAATGGTCTTGGCTGCAAGTGACATCAGCAGGCTGATTTTACAAATCCCTTATACAGCTTTATGAGAAAAGTGCATACTTGTCACCATTGTATAATCTTATGTTGAATTTGCACTAAAGCTTGAAATTAAATCTGCTCAGAGGAAATGTGGATTTAAACCTGGGAATTAGCTTTTACCTTTTCGAGGAAAAGAATAAGGAGTGTTCTTCTCCTTAAACGTTCATGTCATGAACTCTACTGAGACAATTAATGCTGTATTTTTTTTTCAATATTGACTTTAATTCTCCAGTTCTTTTTATTAATTCCATGTGAACAGTGACATTCAGGAAGTAACAAAGCTTCTGCAGAAAATCCCTCATGGAAAATCATTAAAAGTAGTAGTAGTAGTAGTTTAATTGCTAAATTTGACAGCAGAATCCTTAAATCCACAATGTCATTGCAGTCTATTCTACCTCAGTTGTAATGTAGAAAGCTCTAAAGTTTTTTCACTGCAGTCTTTCATACATTGCAAGATATGGCAAGCTTCCTAATACCTGGAATTCACATTTTATCTTTTCTGACAAAAATATAAAAATAGTCATAGATAGACCTACAATAAACCAAATAAGACTCTGAAATTATATTTCACTTATCCATGTTTTTATCTCTACCCCTTTAGAAAACACAGATGGGAATTGAGGACTCCAGACTCAAGACTAAAATCTAGATATTAAAAAAAAAAAATAAAAGATCACCACACCTTCCTCAAATCATAGCAGAAACACAGTTAATGAAGAAATTGGAAAATAAACTTCAGAAAATATTTTCTATGTTTTTCAATCCTAATAGAATTAAACTTTGAAGTTTTCTGGTGGTTTTTCACATTAGAAGAAATATATTTATCTGATGTATACGTAGAGATTCTAGTTTTTGTGAGAAATGAAAAGAATCATGCACGAGAATATTCTATGAATGCTGAATTATAGTTTGATTAAAACAAGAGAAGAATGTTAATTGGAAAGAAACAAGTTAAAAAATGATAATTTTAATATTTGCCAAATTCTATTTCCCCCTACCTAGTTTTTCATAAAACTGTCAAGTTGCCAAGCCTCCCCTGTTTGGGTTTTTTTTTTCATAGCCACAGGAGAATTTAATCCCTGGCCAAGATGTTGTTATCCTCTGGTTGGAAGAATTTTGAAGCTGCTTGATTCCTTTGGCTGTTTAAAACTGATTCTTCTAAATTCCTACACAGGTTCCAGACAGATGCAATCCTTCCAATCCTTGCTGCTGGGATCTGAACCCAAATAGCTCTGAAAAATAATGCTAGGAGATCATACCCATTTTTAGACATCCCTTACAAAGACAGAAGGTCTTGCACCACTTCAGTTCTTGTGCAGGCACTCTAGAAAGGAAATGTTTGGACTCTCTTCGGGCTAAATAACTCTGGACTTTACAGATTATGAATGCAAACATTATAAGAGAAAACAGTAGCTGTGTCTTTTCCACGAAGTATGGAGGCAATTGATAGAGTATGTAATCAATGAAATCAATCCTCTGGTAGTAATAGAACAAACATTTAAAATAGGATTTAATGTATGAATGCTATTAACTGTGTCTCCATCTCTGGTAAGAACAGCAGTTATTTTAATAAAAAGAGAAAACAGAAAGAAGCCATTTAGAAGTGGAGAAACATCTGATCTGATTCCTCTGTCATTGGTACATGCAATCCTGCAACAAAATGCTGCTGATTGAATGATTTTCCTCCTTTGCTAGAATAGAAAACTGAGGAGAATATGACCCAATTAACCCATTATTCCTCTTTGTTGGCTCTCCCCTTTGGACCATTTATAAATAAATTCTTATGGAAATACAAGAAGCAGAAAGGGATTGAAAAAACATCAAGTCTAGGAAAAGAAGGGAAAGGCAAAGTTGGTTTATTTTTTTAGTAGCCTTGAATGAGTTTTTTTCTTAGATCATTGAAATAATTTTGACATCATTGGTGTAACAGGTTTCAAGCTGTTTTTTCAAACTGCTGTTAAATTTAATATGCTGGAAAATAACATCATGTCAATTTAAGCAGGACTGGTGGGTTTAAGATTTTGGGAATATGTCTGTTGTTTGGGGCACTTTAGAGCTTAAGTTTTTAGTGCTTGTCAAAATTGGAGGTGATGTAAATTCTGGAAATAATTACAAACCTGACAAAACGAATTAGATCTCTAAAATGATTCTAAAATGAAACATCAAGGGAAAGATCATATTTATAAACAGTAGAAAGAAGCTTCTTATGACAAACAGCAATTGTGTGCTTACAGAATTTCTGATTGTGTTCAGTGTTGTCAGTAAATTTGTTGCTCTTTATAACTTTTCTCTTTACTTACACATTGGTATCTGAATATCTGTAGGAGGCATGGGGAGGGCCTCGAGGTTGCTTGCTGTTTCCTCCACACCTGTCAACCCTACTCATCTGAGGAACTTAGCAGAGAGCTTAAACCTTTCACAACTCATCACTTGATTTGTGATTTTTGTGCCACTTATCCAGCATAAATTTTCCTCAGTTTCAGACAATTGGTGAGTAATTCATTGTGACGAAGATGCAACTTCTATTGATGTTGGTTCACAGCCAGGACTACCAGGATGTCCCAGATGTTGTTGTGAAGGCACACAAATGTTATACACCAGTTTTACCTTGTCTAAGATTATTGTTATTTTTGGAAAATTCTCCATTCACGGATCACTATCTGTAGAGTCAGATATTTGGATAGAACACTTTATTTACGTGCGCTGCTGATAGAAAGTGTTAGTTAGCTGCATAACTCATGTTGATAAACACTGTAGCTGCCTGACAAGGTCAGAGACAAGTAGAAAGGCATTGTCACAGAGCAGCTGAGGTTGGCAGGAACACCCAGATGCCCTCCCCAGCCCCCACTCCTCAGGCAGGGTCAGCTAGAACTAGTTGCCCAGGTTCATATCTAGTTGCCCAGGTTCACATCTAGATGACTTTTGAGTATCTTGAAACATGGAAACACCATAACATCCCCAAGCCACCTCCGCCACTACTTTGTCACCCACAGCTTGGGAAAAGTGTTCCTTGATATCCAAACATAATCTTCTACATTTCACTTTGCATTCATTGTGCTCCTCAAAATAGTTCAGTGTGAAGTTTTGCCACTCCTCTGGATTATTTCTAAGGTCTCTTTGATGCAGATTGTTCTTTATTCCCTAGACCAGAGTAAAGTAAGTAAAAGATGTCAGGAAGGGAAATTCTGGGGAAAAACATCAAGGATACCTTTAACTCTTCTAAGTAGAAGTCTTCCACAGCTCTGTCCAACCTGACAGTGATGAACGCCACAAACATGTGCTTTTGTGGAAGGTCGTACCACATGTGGAGTATCTCATATGAAAAAAATATTTCCAGGTAGGTTGCCTGATAACTAAACAATCAAACAAGTTTATAGTGTTAAAACAAGTGCTATAGAGCTGATCTGTGAGTGAATATTTGCGTTTAGAATGTACTGCTCACTTGTTCACTAGCTTTGTATCTCACATGCTCAGAATTTCCCAGAAAATGATCCAGAAGCCTTGAGGAGGAGCCATATTTCCCGTAGGTAACAGGTATGCATCCAGAAATGGGACAGCAGCTATGAATCACAAGCTGTCAGTCAGCTCTATCAATAAGTAAAAAGATTAACATTTTACATGTAATGTAGAACCTGACATAGTCAAACCAAAAAGTAATTCCTCTTATGTCCAGACATTCATATAATACCAATAGGATTTAAATCCATTGGTTAAATCCATTTAGCTTACATTCCTTTCTCACATGCATCACAACAATTTTCTGTATTCAGAAACTGCCATCCAGCCTGGAAAACTAGTTAATAATAACTATGTTTATGCAGATATATATGTTCTTTGAGATTCTACTGCATGTGTGCAGTTTTCAGATAGGACTGTAACTTTTCAGGAAGTCTGGGCACCTTGTTTCATTTTCAAATCACTTCCATCAACATTCTTCCAGAAAGCAGATTCTCAAAGTCAATTTTTAAAGACAAGCAAGTAAAGCTTGCTGTAACTCATGCTGCAATGCTCTGACCCCAGAATACAGTGAAGCACAATGTGATGTGCCTGCATCCTGAAGGTAAAACAAAAAAAAGCTCCAAAAGAAAATGGTAAGCCAAGTGTAATAATGAATTATGACCACAAGAATCCCTCTGATTTATATCTTCAAACCCACATAAAGCCCCAGGAAAAGTTATTCGAAGTCCATTTCTCTCCATAGTTTTGTGGATTTATTTTTGTTGACAGAATTTACATTGATAGCAATAGGAGAAGGATCTTGGAGTCAACTTAAGGAAAAGAAACGGAGCAGCTTACCCTCTGATGTACTGTAGATGCTAGCAAAAATCATTTATAATTCTGGGCAAGAAGTGTCTTAAAGCTGGTTTATAGTAGGCTTTCCAAAACATAGGCACTGAATGTCAGGACAGGCTGCTGTCAGTTGAAATATGCCTTCTGTGAAAGGGAAAGTGTAAATTAAACAATTGCTTCACCAGCATGTTCAGCAAGCATCATAACTATGGCAATCCTTGCCTGCCCTTGTTGTCAACCCCCAAGGATTTCGAGCACAGATGATGAAAGGTATGGCTGGAATTAGATTGCTCCGTGGGTGGAAAATACTTTGGAGGTTCTGCAGCACAAAACCAGGCTGATTTCTTCTGGCATTGAGAGAATTTGCCTTCCTGCCTTGTTCTGTGCTTCCTCAGAGTGAGACATTGGAAATCGGCAGTCAGCTTCTGCCAAAATAAATCTCAAACCAGTCATTTGTTCATCTCTGAAATCTCAATATGACCATTCAGCAATCAGTTTACATCCCTCGCTCCTCCTGCTTGTAGAATCACAGTCATATTTACCAGTTATCATGATTTTTATGTTTTGCACTACTCAAGAAAAATAAATCATTATCGGAAAAAGTTTCTCTTAAAGGAATTCTCTAATTTGGGGCACCACGATAGGTGAAAAAAAAAAAGCATATTACATTTTTCTTTCATATTGTACAATTTAAGGAAAAAATATGGCCTTTTGAAGGTATTACAAACTTTTACATAGTTTCAGGATTATATGGCATTCCATGATTAGGGTATTTTATATCTTGTTTTAGTTTTTTTTCCATTTTTGACAAAATTTGTTTTTCAATCAGAAGATTGGCTTTGGTCTGAAATCACCCTGATTTGGAACAAGTTGACTTTGTTTCATTTACCCTTCTGTGTCTTCACGAATAGATGAAGAGGCATTGAGGAATCGATTTGGTTTAGTGACTATATTTAAACCTTCTGTTAAGAAGAAACATCTGGAAAAGCTGAAATTTCTGGTAAAAATTAATGTTTGGCTGTTGCTGGCAGACAATCCTGTTTACAGATAAAAGTCATGGGTGCAACTTTCCATACAAAATTCTTTTCTTTAAGAAACTGGAGACAGACTATCCCATTGTAAGGTTATAATGGTCCAGGGATGTGATCCTGCTGTATCCTGATGTATCTCACTGCACTTAGGACACGTATGTGGCACTCATTCTGCTGAGCCTGAAATTAATTAATTGTCACAGTTTCAAGAGTAGTGATATATTTGACCATGGAACCTGCTGAGTTACTCCCATAGATTGCACATGTGCTTGCCCATCATAATTACATCATATTCTCATGTCGAGAATGTGCACAGTGGAAAGAGAAGGAGAAGAGCTGAAAACACGCAAAAAAAAATCACTTATCCTCAGTCCTTGCATGAGTAAAAATGCAATACGTGTCTGGACTTGTTCCTATTCTTCTCCATTTTAAGTAATGAATAGTAATTTTATTCTTAATCCTAGTGTTCTATAGGATTCGAGAGGATCTTATTTTCTGTGCTACATCTACTCAGAAGCAGAGTAACATTTGGGAAAAAAGCCTCCAAATACCTTAACAAGAAGTCTGAGTTTTTTCTCTAAAATTATTATGTCTTTCTCAAAAGACATAATCAAAATTGCCTTACAATTAAAAACTTGTAAAACTGAAACTTTTGCTAGGGAAAAATATAAATTGAGCATTTTCAGACTGACCAGCTAGCTACTTTATCATTTCTCTCTCTGAAGCAAGGAATTGTCTGAGCCTAAATTTGTCAAATTTTTTTTGTAACTTTTAACTGAATTCTGCATTCTGGAGAAACAGTTGCACCCTACTGACTAGTTGATGGCCATCCAGTTTGTGAACACAAATATAGTCTAAAAAAAAGTTTAGATGAGTTTAAGAAAAAAGTTTTTAGTAATGTGCTTATATCTCTTCAGATTGTAAACCAGCTCATTGAGAAAAACTGGAACTGAATGGTGTGAATTTATTTCTTGACTGTTACAAGGCTAACAATCAGCTTTGGGAATACATCATAGTTAATTCTCACACTGGGGGAACTTAATGTAGTTATTCTCTCAGCTGATATTGCTAAATAAGTGCTGGTGTTAAAATAATAGTTCTGCTTTTAAATTATTTTTTTCCCTGCTAATATGCAAATTAGTTCAAGTGAAGGTTCATTTTGTAAACCCATGTAATAGATAATTTATTAATACTTTAAAGCTAATCCAAACAGTGGTCCAGAAACCTTCACAGCCTAGATTTTAATGCTGGTTTAATTGATTTTTATTTAGACTGTGGTCCTCACAGGACTCTACCTTCACACCTCAGCAGTTCATGTTACATTTTGTTGTTTCAGTCTCCCTTTTAGGTGCAAACAACCCCTTAATCAGTCAGATGTCAATATACAGAAACATGAGAAAGAGAAACTGCAACATATTCAATTTGGTTAGACAATTTGTCACATACCTAAATGTCTTTGGCAGTCTTCATGACTAAAGTGGCAGTATTGCCTCAAGCTTCAGCTGAACCTGTAATTCAAGTGGATTTTTGAAGGGCCAGAGCACGTTCAGGAAAAACAAGGAACGACTATGAACATTCAGATGTCTTGTTTTTCTATTTGCAGTGGTTGTTTCTGTGTACATCAGGGAGCTGGGAAATGTAAGGTATGGGAGTTCAGAACTAAAATAAATTTTATATTTTTTTAAGTAGACTGTGAACTTGGAGTCTCAGTATTAATATTTTATTTCATTAAAAGCATTAGTAACTTAGGAATCTATTTACAATTATGCATTGAATTTGCAGGAAGGAGTCAGCTTATGAAAAACTATGAAAAAATATCTTCTGCAGTATTTTAATATTTTGAGTCAATATTGGGTTATTTTCCAAGGAGTTACGTATTTCATAAAGGGAAAAATTTATGGTCTTAAGGGACTATATGGGGGAGGAGATAAGTAAAAATTAGTTTTCACTGAATGCAGACAAGATATAAAGAAAAAGGCCTAAATTTTGTGTCATATGGGAATTTCTTAACCTAACCATGTAATGCTTCTCTTAGCAACATTTGTAGTCTCGATATGCTTTGCCTGTGAAAATATGTATTACAAAATAATAATAGTTTTGAAACACTAAAGTCTAAATACTTCAAACAGAGCTCTGTTAGGGAAAAAGCAAAAAAAAATTTGGCAATATTCCCATAGGCAATGGTTTGTGCTCTCTTAATTGGTTTTATATTCTTTCCTCTCTTAAAAAAAATTTTTTTTCAGAAATTTCACCTGTCTATGGCAAATGAGTAACGCCATATTTCCACGCTACCCCCCAGAGGTGTCACCACCTCGTCTGGGAGGCTCAGCCATGCCCTGTGAGGGGTCAGTTGGAGACAGCTGGAGCTGCCAATGTCCACTCCTCACAGTGACCACCCTGCAGTTGCCACTGCCAGCACCTCACCATGGACACCCAGCATATCAGCAAATAACTACCAATATCTTTACAGCTCAAAAAAGAGAAAGACAAAAAAAGTCAAGGGGCGGAGTTTGGAAAGGGCTTTCCAAATGAGAAGCCTGAGTGGTAAATTAAGATTTTGAAGTTAATGAGTATGTGTATAAATATGTCACAGGAGCAGGGGGAGAAGCTGCAAATGTAGGACTTAAAAGACTCAAATGTTCACGAACAGCTGCAAGGTGTTACACACACCATCAACTCTACAGCAGACAGGAAAATAGGAGCAAACAACCAGAGTGGATTAAAAAGAAAAATAAAACAAAAAAATGAGAGATGGCTTTTTAAAGAGAGAGGAAGAGAATTGTGTGAAGGATAGGAGACAACATTGAGAACAGTCCAAAACCAGTGAATGCTACAAAAACGGGTGAAGTTCTGTGTGTCCTAGGACATGAGGGGACTTGCTTAACAAAGCTGAGCAAATCAAAGCTGAGAAATCAGGCCAAGTGGGAAGGAACAGATACAAAAAGGAAAGAAGAAAATAAAGAAAGAAAAAAAAAAGGAAGAAGTGGGTAGAAGGAACCACCATCCTCTCACCCCAAAAAACACCTGTAGCAGAGTTCTCATTTCAGAGAGAGAAAAAATGGACTCTGATGGACATAATTGCAAGACACAGGATGAACCCAAAAACATAGATACTGCTTCAGTAACTGTTGGCCTGCATATGGCATATGAGATGTTCAGAAGGGCCTTTTTGGCCCTAATACCTATGAGTCTTCACAAGATGTACAACTTGATGGCAAAAATAAATCCCTATTTGCAACTGTCAGCCTTTTTTAAACATCAAGTTGTTTCATAACTTTTTGTAAAACAATTGTCCTATTTTTAATAGGAGAGATATATGTAATTCCACCTAGAAGCAAAACAAAATAATACCTATAACCTTAACAAAGAGAAATGGTCATTTCTCTCATTGCTCTCTCTGCAATGTTACATCTGGAAATCTTTGAAGCAAAGCAAAAAAAGAAATACCACAAAAAACACCTCAGATAGAATAAACAAGATCTACATAGTGTCCAGTTGCAAGACCAGGCATTTTCTGTTTCTTTACAAAACTGATACACAATTTCATTGCGTATTTGAGAAGCCAACTAATGTTCTCTTTTCATTTGCCCTAGGATTTCCTCTTTCTTTGGACTTTTATTTGACTATAAAGATAATGAGTTCCATAGGTTTTTTTATTTTCACCAAAAAAAATCCAACAGGTCTTTAGTCAAGAGTAGCCTGATGTGCTGGGAAATTTGATATAAAATGGACTACACATAGCTAGGAGCAGAGAGAAATGTCTGTATATATGGAATATTGGCATGGTGCTAACACAAACCCAGAATAACTGTCTGAAAAAAAAATGTCTTAATGGCTATTGTTGTTATTTTCTTTAATTTGTTGCTTTTCTTCTTGTCAGCTACCATCTTCTCATTTTTAAGGGAAATATTGTGGCAGTGAATTCTTAGGAACATCTGGCTCTCCTATTTTTTGCTGGAGGAAGGTGGTGACTATTATTTTTTTAATCCCCCTATGCCCTTTCACTTTGTTTTGACTGTGCTAACAAAGAGGGCTCCTGAACCCCAAACAGTGCCTTAAAACTCTTGTGTTCACATATAGAAAGTTTTAGCTTGACTGAACTGTAGCTCTATGGAAATACCAAGTACACACCAAAAATCAGGATTGAGCTTCTGCACTAAGGGGACTTCAGTGATACTCACATCTCAGATATGAGCAGGGTCATCTGAAATGGCTTTGTTCCCGTGTCAGTGAATCAGGCAGAGATTTACTAATTCCATTTTTCAAACTCAGTAAATTATGCATCTTGAAGTTCACCTGCCCCATAGAACTGCATCATGATGCAGGACACGTAAATAGCCCTGTTCTCCCCCATGTTTTCTTGTGAAACTCACACAGGCAGTGAATAAAACTGCTGGCAGCTTTCACATTTCACCCCAATAAAATCTGTATTTTACAGCTGAGGGGTTGTGGATTTCTCTTGGTTTTGATTGGGTTTGGGGTTTTTTTTGTTCATTTTGTAAGGGCTGTTTATTTTGGCTTATTTATTAATCAATATTTGACCCTAGTACTTCCAAGAGAGTAGTAGGAACACTTGTAAGCTATTCACTGTGGGAAGAGGAGTGTACACACTGAGGAAATGTTTGCTGTTAATATTAGACTATTGTCAGCCAAGGTTAGCTAAGAAGTAAGATTTCATCTAGAGTTTGTAGTGCTTGTTCAGAGATGATGATTGCTTGTTGCTATATTTAAATGGATTATTAATTTCCCCATTTTTTGCGTTGTCAAAGCCAGGAATACTTCTAGTCTGGGTTCAGCTAAAAACTTTTAACTTCTCAAATGGTCCTTGGCAGTATTTTCCCTAATTCAATTGCATTGTATTTGGTGCTGGCTTCCTTTTTTTTTTTTTTTTCCTTTATTTGGGCATCCAGTTAGACTGCTGGTGTATCTGACACTTTCCTTTTTCCAGAATGTGTACATAGGCATGGACACATGAATGTGTATGGAGATCTGGTGTCAGTGTGGGCTCAGGCTGCAAGGATTCTCACAGCTGGGAGAAATATCCTCAGCTCACACTGACCTGAGTTTCTGCAAGTGTCTCTGGGGGCCACACACAGTACAGTGTAGGACGTGATAAGATAAGATTTCAAGAGGTGGGACACTGTATTTGCTGTATTTGTTGTATTTTTATTTGGAAGCTTGCTAAAACTAGGGAGGAAGGTAAAGAGCCAATTTTACACATAGTTTACTCTTCCTGTATTATTATCAAATGGAAATCTTATGGAGCTTCCAACTTAGTAATTCCCAAGTAAGGTGTAAAAACTATCTGAGTTTGATGGACACATACCTATTGTCCTCCCTGTTATCAAATTCTTAGCTGACCATGACTTGACAATGAAGAATCTTTCTCCCCTTTTCTATAAGTGGCCCACATCCCTTCAAAAATTACTTTTTGGAGGTGATCAAAATTTTAATTTGTCTTCTAGGGAAATTGAGATGATGAGAACATACTGTTAGTGTATCTATTTATTTGTCTCTTTGCTGGTCCATCAGCCAATTTCATTCAAATCAGATAAGCGGGAAAAGTCTCAGAGACATTCAGATGCTTTTATTTTAAAGAAACACATCAGCATGAATAGTGAAAGCACGAATTGCTCTTGCTTAACTAAAGAGTTGGAAGTCAGGAGAGGAAACTGGGATGTTCTAGTCAAAAATACAAGAGGTAAGTGACACCACGTGCAGGGATTTTTTAAGGAATTTGGTAGAGAAACCAGAAATGGATGAGACAGCACAGATGTCAACAACTTATAGACACTTCAGTGTTCTCTTCTCTTCTGTTCTTGGAATACATTTGTCTTTAATATCATCAATGGAAACACATTTTCATTTAATTCCTTTTTTTTTATGCTATCTGGATGATCTTTGTGTATGTATCTATTTGCAACACATTTATAAATTATTTTTTCAGTATAGGTATGCATAAAAAAAGAATCTGAATCTGTCTACAATGTCTTTTCCATGATGGTCTTTTCCAGAGGGGTTTGATTTTAAAACGAATATCTTTTTTCTGCCCTAATTCAGCAAAATTATGGAATGATACCACTGAATCTAAAGAGGTCTTTCTTTGTTTTAAACTACAGCCTATTAGAGCAAAATCTTTCAGGTCAATATGTTTTCTGTAATGTAAGTCCATGGCAATGGACAATATTTATGACAATAATTAGGAAAGTAAATCCTCCTATAGAAATTTCTTGTAATGTCTCTGTAAATGCACCTAGCATTAATTACTCAATTAATAATGTCTTAAAAAAAAAAAAAAGGCAAAATAAACTGTTTAGGCATTTAGCAATGGATCTCCTAATGTTAAATATTTAACATCAGAATTGCTAGTTATAAGATAGACGTTGCTATAAATTCAAGAATTGAATCCTTTACCCTGATAGGAGTGTGAAAGCAGATTTCTTATCTTTGAGCTCCACATCAAGAGTGTCAGGAAATCATTCTTTCACTGCATTTTCTTACATCTTTAGAGGCTCATCTGCAATGGTGAACCACCACAGATCTCAAACTGTTGTGAATACCATGCTCTTCAAATTCTTTAGAACTGTTGCAAAAGTCACTTGTATTGATGCCTTAGGTTTTAACTTTTGTATTTTTTCAAATCCTGTACTGCCTGGCGTAACTCTGAAGTTTCCTGTAGCTCATTAGGTACTGCTCTCTTAATGCTGAGGTAGACATAACAAAGCCTCTCAGGCTTGGTCTCCAAGGACACCCAGACCATCCTAGGCCCAAAAGTGTAAACCTTCATCTTGGGGAGTGGGGGCAAGCTTAGGGAAATTACATCATTAGATAAAGTTTTAATTGACCAATTTATGCTGGTATGCAAATGAACCAAACCTGTAAAATTGTGAAGAACTCATGATCTGTCATCCAACTTGGGATCCACTGAGGCAGGAGCCTCTGCACACAGAGGATATAACCTTTGAAGGCCCTTCCAATAAATACCTCCTTTATTCCCTTATTCCTGTCCAGTCTCTCTTTTTAGGTAGCCATTTAAGACATCAGTATAGTGAAAGTATATGGTTACCAGATGGCCTGAGCTGTTTGCCATGTAAACTGGCGCTACAACACAAAGAATCTCCCTTTGTGTTTTAGTGTACAAGCACTGTATGGACACCATATGAGCACAAGGTCTTGTGGCCAGTCTATGCTGCAAAGCAACTTCTTTGTTTCCTCAGTCTAATTTCTTGCATTTTCTTATCCAGTAACCCCAAAGTTTTTCCTTTTGACACAGATGTCCTATGCTTTACTACTTGCTCACAGACATCTCAGATAAACATTTATTTTTCTTTTTGAACTAGTTAGATGATTCGTAAAAATGAACAGTTAGAGAAGCACATTGACTTTCTCTATCAATTTTCTGAGATCTATAACTTCTATTGGAATTTCTGTTTCAGGCAGGACTTCTGATGGTTCTTCCACAAAGTTCCTCCCAAGCTCGCCTACAGTGAACTTATATTAAAATATATGTATCTAATTTAGTCTTACCCTACCATTATCTTATACTCTGTGAAGGCTTCTTTTAGCTCTACAGTTTCTCTTGTACTCTTCTTGTTCCTGATATGCTTGAGAAAGATATGTTACAAATTCTTATGAGTTTGCAATTATTTTTCTCAGATATTTCTTTGATATGCCATATTCTGGTTTTATAATTAGGCTGCTTGAACTTATGGTTCTCTCTATTTATTTCCCTCATTTTGATACAACTCTGATTTCTATAACCATAGCTCTCTATTTCCGTGCCTACCCCCATTATCTAGATTTTTTTTTCCTTCCTCCAACCCTCCACCTCCATTTTAGTTTCTATACTTTCTATGCTGCTTTAGATGAACTAGTAAGAGAAGATGCTTATTATAGAAGACATTGGAATGAACACGAGCTGTCACATTCTAAAAAGAAAATATGTGTAAGAGATGGGTAGACTGGATGGGGATTGATTTCGCATAACTGTGGCTATCAAAGAGTCTGTCTTGCTTGATCATCTAGTCTTCCTCTATTGTCATGAAAGAGAGAGGATCATATTCAGGAGGTTATGTTTCTCCCAATGAGACAGATCTTAGAAGTGCATATTTATCTTTGTAAACTAAGGACAGAGACTAGAAGAGTGGGTTGAAATTGAGGTTTAGTAAATGGCTTACTAACGTTAGGTGGGACATGGGGTCATGACCCAGGAGCGTCAGTTGCTTGTATTTCTGTGTTCTTGGATTAATTCAGTCTGGGGAATGAACTGAATGTGATTTTCTTTGCCTTAGGGAAAGTTAGAGTGTTAGAAAATACAATCTCTTCTTCTCAGTCTCTTAATTTTGGGCAGACACATCTCTTTTAGTTTAATACTTCAGTTTTACAAAATCATTTACTTAATCAATCAGTCTACAGGTTTAGTTTCACTGCACATCTCCCAGTGAAAAATCCCTTGGCTCTTGCCAGAATTGGGAACAAAGAAATTCAGACACTCTGCAAAGAAGAATGAGTACCATTTTTGTCAGCTGTCAAGACCTTGTATCATGAATAAATCCTGAGGAGGAAAGGTTCCTTTCTGCAGATGCTGCTTGGTGTCTCAGATTCTCAGCCTGAGAAGAGCTTCTGTTCTCTGGCTGCGTTATGCAGTCACGTCAGCTTCATGCCTACCAGTGAACAGAGATCCTGGGTACAATGAATCATTCAGCCCTCTGTACAAGGAAGGAAATACTTGGATGGCTAAAGGCAGGGTAAAGTTTCACTCAGAGCTGCATGAATTTCCCCAAAACTTTCTTTAAAAAACAGTGTAATGCCGGTTTTAACGTGTTCTATTTTTCACTCAGAAACACAACACATTAGTAACTTTGAACAAAAAAAAATGTTACATAAGAAGATTGAGAGGACTCAACGATGCTTTCAAACTGAAAATATTCTTAAACATCTTTCCATTGCTCCAGCTAAATAGTGCAATTCTTGCAAACAGCGGAGCTATAGACACTGAGACAACCAATCTGTATTAGAGAGTAAAGAGGCAACTGAAACAAGATAAATATTCAGATAGATCTGCAAATTCAAGAAAGAAATTTTTTTTCTGAAATAAAATGGGCCATTAAACGAAAAGTTTTCCTTTCTTTTTCTTTGATTTTGCAGGTGTTTGCCTAGGATGTTTTATTCATTCTTCATTTTTACCATTAGTACCTTTTCTTTCAATAATAATATTTTTAGCTGAATTCTAGCATATAACTTCAGGGAAGCACTCGCATAACATATTAAGGATTTTTTACAAAATGCCAATCATAACAAAATCTTTGAAAGAGACTTGTTTCTTAAACAAAATTCCATGCACAATGTTAGTGAAATACATACTCCAAAAGGGAAACTATAATTGAAATAAATCTTTGAGCAGTGTTTTTGGCCAATCAAATAAAGTGAATTCCTGTTACCTTGCTCTAAATTTGAACCAACCTTCATTCATAATTGTGGTAAGCAAAACCCCAAACCTCTGCTAGAATGGAAAAAAAAACATAGCCAAGTTAACCTGAATAGCTATGAAACCAATAACTGTACAACAGAGGGGTCTTACAGAAAAGCAATACGTGAAATTAAAATGTAAAATCTCTAAATGAAAAAAAAAAGAAAAAAAAATATGGTCCTAACTAGTAACAGACATAGACATTAAATAAAATGCAGAGGGGCACAGGATATAGGAAACTATTTCAAATATGTTAGCACTTTAAAATGTCAGACAGTTTGAGACAGTTATGAAGAATTTATTCCTTGGTTTTGGAAGGCCTAACAGACATGCAATAAAATTCACAGAAGCACTGCTAGAACAGAGCAGAATAGCAGGAAGTGTCAAGTGTAACAGTAATAGGATCCAGTATTTAGCAATTTTATATTTCTATAAAGAGGATGAATAATGGTGTATTTATTTTTTTGTCTTTGCATGGCTTTTATACACATGCAGGCATGCAGAATCCATATAGAGATCAGAAGTGCCATGTTATGATGGTTTTAGGATATCTGATTTTTTTCAAATTAAATAAAATAACCAGATTTTCTATAAACCTCTGAGGGGAAAATGAGAGAGAAAATGTAAAAGGAATAGCAAATTTTAATTTTCAGAAATAGCAGCAATAAATCTCAAAAGTAAACAAAAGCATTCAAAATTAAAATTTAAAAAACCTAATGAATACTTCACACTAAATATTATGGAGTTGTCAGAACACCGAGTTGTAATTTACATCAAAAAGCAACACATTCATATTTACACGAAGTCATTATCTCTAATGTCATATTTGAAGATGCCTGTAATTAGATTTTACTGTAAGTGTTCACAGAGTTATAAGAGCAAAATGCATTTACCTATGTTCCATCAGTACATTATACACTACTGTAGCTTATTCATCATTCTGTATTTGCATTGGTCTCAAGGCTGTTAGAGATGTAATTTAAGAAGAACTGAGGGCTTTTTTATTTCTTTGAGAAGATGGAACTCTTTTCTAATTATGAGGTGACACATTTAGTGACATGCTATCTGTAAGAAAGAAATATTTTGGCTCCTAGTATTTTCCTTTATTTCTTCTTACGTAAATTGAAAATACTTCCATCTTCTTCCTTTGAATTCTGGTATCTGGAAGAAGCAAACTGTTCAACCTAATGGCCCAAGATATTTCAGAAATATGCAAAAAATATAATTCCCTGCAGTTCTTTATTTATATGTATATCTGCGAAGCAATGGAGTGATGAAGAGATGGAATTTTACTTGGAAAATATAGTCAGCTATATACTACTGTAAGAACAGCTTACTCTATTAAGAAAGAGGGTCCTGGAATTATTCCATTTATTTTTTTAAACTCAGAAATGTGGTGAAACCTTTTGTCCAGACTGTGGATCCACTTAAAAGCTTTCCTCTTCCCTGAATGTCGTGGGAGCAGCCAGGTCATCACCACCACCTATTCCTCCATTAGGACATGCATTGATTTGCCCATACTGTATTTCTGCAGGTTGGCTGGGAGAAGATGGCAGATCCCTCTACTCATTGCCTGGCTCGAGCTGGGGAGCTCACTTAGGGTGGGATTTTTCTAAATCATCTCAGTGATTTAGGACCATGGGTTTCTGTTGACTTTTGATGATTCATGTGAAACAGAGATCATGCGTGTACCTACAAAGTTCCCTTTCAGAATTTTCCTGCCAATAGCCAGATATAACATATTCTAGACAGCTCATCATTTAGGGTAACTAGAGTTCACCACATTGTCACAGCTGTAATGGACTTTTAACCCATCTTTGCCAAGTTATATAAACCTCTTGACTTATGTTAGTCATGTGAGAAATTATGTTGGTGTATATCCAGGAATTTGCAAAATTGATCTGAGAACTTTGGAGACTATGTGGAACATCTGCATGGCATGAAAAATAAGTATCACACATTAATAAAAAACAAAGCAAAACAAAACAAAACCACCTCAGAAACTGCATTGTTGAAATTGCTGTCTTAGCAGTTCTCTACTTTTGTAGCAAAACCAGATTCCAGGAGAAAGATTCATAAAAATATTTTCACTGTGACAGCTGACGAGGCAAGGAAAGTCAAGAAGTGTTCATGCTTCATTCTCTGAGCAGAAACATTGGAGATTGGGTGAAAACCTCATTCTTTATGACAAAATTCTCAAACTTCAACATACTTCAACAAACTTCAATTTTCTCCCCAAATCCCCACTCAGAAAAGACTTACTAGTCTCTATTCTCTTTGCATTTTTTGCATGTGAAATGTGCTCATTTTCCATTGCTCTTCATCTGAGATTGCTTTCTTTTAGGTTAAATGGTTTTGAATATCACAGGGACATGGAAACAGAAAATAATTTTTGAGGCAGAGCCTCAAAAGTCAGGGATTTTTCTGCTATGATAGAAGCTTTTCACAAGCCTTGTACACTTGGAGCATGTTTTTGGGAAAAAGTTAGTACTCACTGCTCACTGCTTGTAATATAAAGCTGTGATTAATAAAATTAATAAAATTAGCATTGAGTGATAATAGTCAAAGGTTTAAATCCACGAGTAAATTTTCTTTACCAATATTTTTTAAAGTATATAAAAAAGACACTTTTTAGTGCTTTGATGGCACTGATTGGTATCAGGTTATTCTTTTTAATCAGAATTTCAGTATGCTTCTAGTAAAGTATTTTAATATGAAAATATGAAAGACTCTAGCATTCAATCATCTAAGAAGAACCTGTGCCTGGCTGTATCTTTATTCTGAATTAGTTGAAACACAGGATTCTCTTTACTTTTTCTGAGTATTCTTTCTCTCTTTCTGAGAGAATAATATTAAGTATGTATGTTAGGCATTGGGCACAAATCTCTGTCCCTTTTGCAGTTGTATTTGGCCTATGGCATATGAGTTTAATGTGGTTCACATGCTGTGCAGACACATCTCCCAAGGCACAATGCATTTTTCTGCATTTTTCTGGCAAGAAGGGAAAGAGGGATTAGTGCAGCATTAGGCACAACAGCAGAGACCCGACAGTAACCTGTCCCAGGGTAGAGGGTAAGACCAGGCAGTGCTCTGTCCTAAAGCTCTGCAAGACTTCTGTCTCACAGCACAGCAGAAGCCTGATCCATCACTCATGAAAAGGTGTTACTTCTCCTCCTTAGGGTGCTTGTGGCTGATGAAGCCCTTCTCTCCTTATGCTTCCCCCAGTACCTTGCTTCTTTAGAGGATTGTCCCTTTACACAGAGATCTCTCCTGCAGGAACTGAACCTATCCCCCCCAAGCAAAGAACATTTTGCCCTGAGGATAATCCTTTTGAGAATCACAAAATTAGTGACAGAAAATTCTAGAACCATTTTTATAGGTGATGTGACCCTGTTACTGCATTCATAATGACAGAAGAAATAATGCTTGTATGGGAAAAGAAAGACAAAGAGAAAAAAAAAATAAAATGCAGTTCAGAGAAAGAAGAGAAAGATAGTGGACATTAATTTTGATTAACTGCAGATTTCTCCTATCCTCCTCCTAGAAGTGCCTTCTAATCCCAGAGTCAGAACTTGTTGACAGACTGTGTGAAGCTCAGAACACACATTCAGATTTCATAGATATCTTGCACTGGGTTCTCAGAAGCATGAGCCCCTCTGGTGGTGTTATTAACACAGTGTGCCAAAAGAAAAGCTGGATGCATGAAGAAACCTGGCCAGAACACTGGGGCTCACTTTGAAAGGATCCATTGTCCCTGTCCTCACCAAATCCCTTCTCAGCAGCTTCTGCAATTGTTAGCATGATCATTAAGGAGCCCTTGCACTATGGAGGTGCAAAGACCTTTTCTGTTTTCTTTCCTAGAGACGCATTCAGAGCCAGATTCATATAAGCCTAGGATTTTGCAGGTCTGATCTGAGCCCAAGACTGCAAACATTATCCAGGCAGATCTCCATGGAAGTCAAGAAACAGGCTACTGGCTGAACCAGTTTCCACTTGGAGCCTGATGTAACCATGGAGCAGGTGTGAATGCAGACATTGTATCCACCAGAATGAGGATTATGCAAGGATTTCTTTAAAAAAAAATATACGGCACATAGTGCTTTAAGACATTTTCTTTACATATTCTGTAAAGAATTTAACCATATTTTTAAAAAACAGCAAAATAAAATAAACAAGTAATGAGAAATAGAAAAACCTACTGTAGATTTCAGCAACTTGTAGGATTAAGGAGGTGGTCTCCCCTTTCATCACACTACCCATTTCAACCTGCTTGCTCAGTATCTGCCAGGAAACTGTTTAAAGTTCCTGCGGCTTGAAAAATGGCCAATCTTTACAAAGAAAGAGATTTTTATCTGACCAGCCAAGATCTTAGAATGTCAATACTTGGCTCTGACTAATACAAAAATAAACAAATATGCACGCACATGCACACATAATCTAGGATGGAGGTCTATTGCTGGGTAGTTATAAAGATTGGACTATTTAATTATGGTAAAATTCAGTAAGAAATATAAAGGTAAGGAAGAAAATTTATTAAAAGGATCACTGGGAGCCTGCAGCCTTTCATCCTTATGTTGCACAGCATATGATGATCAAAATGATATGTCCCCATCTAACTTCCTAAATGGCTTGTGTGCTAGTCATGGCCCTCATTCTGGCAGACATCTGTGATAGAACACTTCTCAGCCACCTTGAGGCACCTCTGGTCTAGCCAACCAGGATTCTATAGGCACTAAAGAGAATTAGAATATGACTGTTCAGATCCATCTCAGTAGCATCCTTAAAACAAGGTAGTTGTACTCCAGGAGATATTATCCCCTCTCCAGGAAGTATAAACACTGAGGCTTTGCTTTGCATGAATAACCAGTCTTCCCATGCCCTCAAAGATCAACAGGGGCAAGGAATACAAGTTTTACTCTAAAACTCATCCACTGTGCTGTGAGAAAGATTAAATTCTGGGCTCACCATCCAAGCATATTTAATATTCATTGATTCACTCCTTTCACTGATATCCTTTCCAGTGAGAGTTCCTCAGTCCAGTTTAGTTCACACATCTAAAGTAATGCGTAACAGGGCAAGTGGATGCTGAAAAGCTACATTTTCTCTCTCAGTTGAATGTGGAGGCAGGTAACTGAAGAATTTTAGAAACTCAGAATTTGAACTCCAGGGAAACTGAGATTTGCAGGTGAATTTTGGAGCTTTATAAAATGAATGAGCTTTAAAGAGAAGTTTCTTAAAAGATACAGTCCAAGACACAAGAATCTGTTATCAGTAAAACAAGAAGACCAGCATAGAAATTCACCTGTCATCTTGAGCACAAACGTGAGACTTATATTACATAAGGAAAGCAAATCCATACATTACTTTTCCTTCATAATATCCAGCCAGAGGCAAATCAGTCCCAAAATAGGCAAGGATGTTCTTTGCATTTTTGATGTCCCTGATGCTATACTCAAAGGTATAGCATGTTAGAGAGGTATCATGGGAAGAATAACACAGAGGGCCAACATGTGCTTTTTCTCTGGGTAAGGTAAGAAAGAACTTCAAGTAATATTTCCCTCATTTTATTAATGAAAAATATACATTTTGGAACCTAATGTAAATATTTTCCTTCTGATACCCTCCCCTTGAAAATATTTAACATATTTAATGGGAATATTTCAAAATATAAAAATAAGAGAAATCCAGTCTGTGAAAGCCATTATATATTTTCATACTACTCAGTGCCGATGGCAAAAGGGAGCAATTTTGCACTTGCTCCTGCCTCACAGTTAAGTCTTTTGAGGCAGCAAGTCCTCCTTAAATTATGAGATGAAGTACACTGTAAAGGACTGCTACTTGGCATGCCTGCTCTGTCTTTGCAGCACACTTAATCTATACCAGGAGAGAAAATTTGGAGTCCAGCAAATGCTTTCATATCCAAATCTCTTCCACAGCATACAGCTACAGCTATGCTATTTGAAAAGCAGAGGTCTCTTAAGAGAACAATTGCAAAATTTTGCAGGTTCCTGTATGAGCCAATAACATTGGCTGTTCTTATGTATTTGCTTCTCCAAGATGAGAATGCACATGACTACATCTATCCTCCAAAAGCTTCAATTCTGATTTGATATGTTTTCTTGATCTGGCTTAAATTTTCACCTTTGCGTTCAGCCCTTTTATTTTGAATCCTTTTGGGTTCCCCTTATTTTTCTGAATTATTTTAATAGGCAGCTGTTCTGCATTAACCTAAATGAAAAGTTTTTTCCTCTCTGCTTTAATTATGTTCAACTGATGTTTTTGATTTATCTTCTTCAAAAAATGTATCAGTGTTGTTTTAAATGCCTACATGTCCGCCAAATACTGATTCTTTTTAATATGCATTTATGTAATTCACCTGGAAGCTGTTTTTCATGTGCACTAACATAGAAGCACCACTTGCATTTCTGAGGCATTTATTATGGGATCTGAACACTCAGCAGCTAATAAAAGAGTCAGTTTTGGATAACGATCAATCCAGAAAGGCCATATGGGGACACAAGGGACACTGGGGAATTTTTACTTCTTATGGAATTGAAAGAAATGGAAAAGTTGGATAACCACGTATTTGAAGTTGCTTGTGATAAATTAGACAGCATTCTGGGAGGAGTTGACAACATTCTGTCATTTCCTTTGTGACAGTCAATTTTGAAGTGAAACACAAAGGAAGAAACCGAGGAGATCAGTCTCATATGTTCTTGATATGTTCCTGAGACAGGAATAAATCAGCCTTCTAATAGGGGGGTGAATTTGCATCAGAGAAAGCCCATCTGTTTTTATGACCTCCAAAAATACTGAAGCAGTTGCTGTTGCCAAGTTTTCAGATCCTTTTGTTTCCTTCAAGTTCTCTCACCTTCATGTGTTTTTTCCATGCCACTCCCAATGGAATTATTTCCTTAGCCCAGACCTTGAAGATCCATCTTTCTTCATTTAGGGTCTGATTCAAACCCATTTAAGTCAATGGAAAGAGTTCCACTGACTTTAGTGGGCTTTGGACCAATCCTTGCATTCCTCCGGAACACGCTTTTCCTTCCACGGTTCTTACAGAAAGTAGTGTCAGCTTTACATAGTCCAGAAAAAAAAGGAAAAAAGGCAGGGGCCCCAACCTACAGGAAGAAGATGTCTTGGCATAGATATAGAACTGTTACTACTCTGTTGCTGTTGAGGTGGGTCATGACATGAAAGACACGGACAAAATCAGGCGATGAAAAAAATGGTAGCTTTAATTTTACAAAGTCTCCTTTATGTAGTCCCATGGCACCTGTAATGTGTCCCTTTTGGTTTCTAGGTGAACACCCCCCAGACTATTGGTTGCCTGCTACTAACACCCATCTAAAACAAATCTAGGTGAATAACAGTCACCCTAGGGCAGCAGTGTTTTCCACCTCTGTTGTTTATGGTTCTTGCTTCTTATTGATGCTGAGCTTTCTCACAGGTCTATAGGAATTGTATCCAAGTCGATGTCTGCAAAGCTTTCTGGCCAGCTGTCAGCTTCCACACTACTCCTCAGTAGCTGTGTGTAGATCCATTCTATTTTGGGGGAAAAAAATTAAAAATCACTGCATTATTTTTTCCTTCTGAAGTGTTAGTTAGTTATGGTTATACCGATCAACTGGTCTAGTCAGGAGAGTCTCAGAATGTCTTCTAACATATTCTTACCAGTCTCTTAACATATTTTTACCAGTCCTCTGTGATTTTTTCATCTTACACTCCTTGGGCTTTCTGCCTTTTGAGCACTGTGAACGTGGTGAAAGTCTGCAATTCCAGATGACATTTAGTTAGCTGCCATCAGACTGCTGTCTTCTAGTGTCCATAGGCACTCGAGAGAATTTTGGCCTCTTATTACACAGATGCGCCACCAAAATTCCTATATGTGGAACAGTCCATTCTTTGTCCATAATAGGAGCCTTTTCATAGAACCAGTCACACTTCTTGTGCTCCTGCTACAATCACAAAGAGTCTGGGAGCTTCAAGAAGCATGGAGTACTATGTCCAAGCACACACATTTGCAGATCTAGTCGAAGGGGAAATGAAGACTTCGAAGGGACAGTGGAGAGGCTCTTACTCTGCAGGAGTAAGACCAGGCTTAGTGGTGTCAGCCACTTCCCACCAGGAGTCATTGTGCACAAGCAGGTAGTCAGAATCTGCCCCAGGAATAAAAAAGCCCCAAACCTCTGTTGGATGTTGGCCTTTATTTCTGGAGAAGCAATTTTGTAGGCTTTAGGGTCAGCCTTTGAGTTTTTGCAATGTTGATGATTTGGCTAAAGTTTTTGTGGAAGTGGAAACTTGAGGTACCGTCCAACACACTTCAGGAGTGCTGTATTTTAGCAGGAGGAGCAAGCTGAACTCTGCATTTACTGACTTTCAAAGTAACTTCCTTAAAATAAAACTACTTTGAGACTAAGTAACAGAGAAAATATGTTAATTTGTTGGGAACAATAAGTTTATAATGAACCAAATTCATGTCCTGCTAGAATTCTTGATCAAGATTTTAGTAATTCAGACTTAAGCACTTGAAATTTTACATTGATTCATAACTACGAAAAACAAATGTTTCTGATCCATTTTTTCTTGTTCTTGGAAGAGAAATATGGATCTACATCCTTGTAGATAGCTCAGATTTCCCATTGTTCTCCTTATTTCTGCTGAAAAAAAAAGTGAGGTACTTTTTAAAAAATTTAGAAGAAACTATTAATTTGTCACCACTAAACTGTGAATAGTGATGGCTCTAAGTATCACAGGAGTATAATTATCTATATCTGGTCATGAAGGAATTGCAGCAATCTTCTTAGAGATCTATAAAATGTAGGTATAGATAGATATCACATGTCATCTTTGGTGACGGCCAGGTATTATATGACAATGAACACCCTTTATAAACAAATACTGAGTCATCAGCTTTGATGCTGAAGAAGTGAAGGTTATGATAAACTTATGTAAGAACAAGTTTAATTTTATCTCATGTCAGTGACTCATCTTTCTCCCACACAAAATAGTGGTTCTGACTCTCCTACTGTTTTATCCTTCTACAGTGTGTAGCAAAGAAATGTACTACTTAAATGCTTGTGCTTTAAGTTTATAGAAAACAATGCAAAGAGGAAATTGTTTCTGAACATATTTCAAAGGGCAAGGGGCCAAGAGACAATGAACCAATTTAAAATACATTTTGAGAACACTGGTGTTTTAATTTGAAATAATTTGTTTTATGTTAAAAAACATTCTGAGTATATCCACTTCAGTGTCACACTTCATAAAGACTCTCTCTCACTTTCTGCCATAATTGCCTACACAGTTTTACTAGAAAACTCTTAGAGTATGCTGATCAGTTGGAGTAAAGAATTCAAGGAGTAAATAGGAAGATGTATTTCTAGAACAACAAGAAACATACTGTAGATGTTCATCCTACTTGTCTGTCACCTGCTGACATCAGAAATGCCAGATGCTGGAGGAAGGCTGATAGTGTTTCCCCCAAGCATGGCATACTGCTCCCAGCTCAGACATCAATACTTGGTTCAAGGGGGTCTGTCTTCAGTGATGGTCTCATTTTATTCTAATTCTTTAAGTACTGTCTGTAGTACCATCCTCCTTTTCTGATCCTTTTTTTTAACACATTGTTATAATTTCTCTTCATATATTTTTTTGTGTTCCTGCCTCTCTGGTATAAAATTCATCACTGTCTTCTCAGTCTCCTCATCAATAAACAAGCTCCTCATGATTACTCATTAAAATGTTTGAAGTAGCAGTGCAGAAATTCCCCCTTACATCACCAAGTTACACAGTTGTCAAATCTAGTTCTTGTTTTACTTTGCATTTATTTGCTCTTATTCAGGTAGCATTGAACTTTGTAGTTCTACTACAAAGTGAGTTTCATCATTTGTCCTTACCTTACATGCGAAATAGTTTGAATTGGTTTGTCATTCTGTAATTTCTACATTACCTAACCAATCTAGAAATCTTTTTCTTCTCCCTCCATATCTTAAGATTCATTTGGTTCACTTGTTCATAATAGAAGATTTTGCTTAGAGCACAACACTGGAGATTTGTAAAACTCTTTATTTCTCTATGCTTTTTCCCCAATTAGTCATCTTGAGAGCAGTGTATTTTGTATCTTTTACTACTACTATTTATTTTACACCCTGATAATCATGTTTCACAGGCCAGTGATGAGAATTCTTGCCTTGACTCCACGTCCACTCCCCAGCACTGTGCCTACATCTCTTGCACTAATGAGGAAGCGTCAGCAGTTTTCTCCTTGTGCATGTTGCATGTGGTGCTCAGCCTGAGCCACTGTCCACTGTCTGGCCATTGTGTTGGGTGCCTGGGCTCTCCATGCCATCGCCCTGTGCTGCAGATGGGAACAAACACGGCCAGTGCAGCAAAGGTTCCTGCCAGATGTGCTTCCTGCAGATTTTGGTGAGGTCCTTCACCCATGCCTTGTCATGAAATAGAATTAGATTCTTCTCAGGAAATTTGAACCTCAAACATACAGATGCATACATCTGGAGCTACTTAAGACTTCCTTTACAATCACTGGTAAGAAACAGGCACTTCTTGGGCACAATTATTATGACATATTTTAGATATCTGCAGCGGGATGAGGTGACTCATATCCTAAAAATGCTTATTTCTCTCTAGTGACTGTACAGAAAATTCAAGACAACTAGCTTTCAGATGTAGACATCAACATTATAAATACCCACACTTCATCATGTGATTTTTATGTGTGGAATCTCAGGCTGAGGCTGGTGAAAATGAGTCTTATCCCTGATTTAGATGAGTGGCTCCACCAAAAGCTGACTGATTAGCCTCTCTGAAGGACAAGACCACTGCGCCCTTAAGAGAGGCAGCTATCAGTTTTGAGTTGTTTTGGAGGTTTTTTAGGTGTCTGACCATTAAATTTCAGCAGAATAACTTCTACAAAAACTATTAAATGTCTTCCTGAGATTTAGACTGCAAAGAACAGTGAGGAACATCAGAAAATAAGGCTTTCAAAATTTCTTTTTTGCCCCTTCTTTCCACACATGGACAAAGATATGATAGAGAATGTGCTGAGAATTACAGCTCTGGAGTTTAGCCTTGTCTATGAGGCACAACAAAGACTGTATATATAATTTTGTGTATATAATAGAGGAGATTTGTATATAAAATTCGTGTATATAATGGAAGGAAATAGTAAGAGCTAAAGACTTGCAGAGCAGGAACTCTTCCAGTTTTGAGTATTGTTTGTTTGATTGTTTTCAAAAGGCATAGAATGCTTACACAGAAAAGAAAGTATTTCATCTTGGTGTCTGGGAGGAATCCATCATACTCCCCCCAAAATTTGCTTTGAACTTTCATTGCTCAGATGTGGATGGTTTATTTAGAGGAAAACATAACTTCTCTATATGCTTATGCTATGCACTTCTTGATATGACTTGCAATAAGCATGGTTACAGACATACATGTCCACATGGGATGGTTTAGAAGCTCAAGAGCAGCAAAGAGAGTCTAGTACTGATTTATACAATAATTAATTTGTCTGTCCTTATCAACATCAGTGATGAAGTTCCATTGACTTAAGCAGTGCTAGAATTTCAGTCCATGTCACTTTGTCATTTGCTGTTAGCAAAGGGTTCACATCATTTTCAAAAATGAATGCAATTTAAAAGCTCTTCTGCCTGATGCATCAAAAATGCATTTTGATTCAAAATGTACTGTATCAGAATGCAGCCTATTTACATAGCTCAGACGCAGGAAGATCTCAAACATCATAATTGGAAAAAAATATTGGTAGGCAACAAGAAATAGATCTTTGTGGCAACATAACCATGTGAAATATGTAGTTTATTACATATTTCAGGTCCATTACAGGTCCAAAAGTTTGTCTTTAGCTACCCATGTCATAGCCCTACTCTGTGAACACATATAAAGCACAATATTCTTGTAAAATATGTATCTAGTGGCCTGGCTTGCCAAAATTTCATTCTCATTAATCCTTCTACATTGGTGCTGTCAACATGGTGTTGCAGATGAGATATGTTAGCGAACAGCTGAGGGGCAGTAGTTTTAAAATGTTCCTTAGCTATAACTGATCTAAGTGAGCACTGTACTTTCTTCCTCCTGAACAAAGCCAAATATCTTATCTTAAGCTGAGCTTGATGATAACTTTATCTGACCTGTTTGACTTTGTTCTGAAAAGGATTAGGAGCATGCACACTATCTTTTGAGAGGTGGTTTATCACTTCCTTTTTATTATTCTCTTATAATAGTTACAGCTGTGATAGGTAGCTAACTCTTCCAACGTCCATTTCTGCTGCAGAGACCTGATTTGTGCTCTTGCCTTTGGCTAAGATGCATTCTTAGAAAATGAGAGGCCAGTCTTCATCTACTCTGGAATGACTCATTTATGGATTCTGAGTATGTTGTTTAAGGAATAAATTCTGCGCCATGAAAAACTGTCTTTGTAGGAATTCAATTTTTAAAAAGTTCAGGCTAAAAAATGTGCTTCTTAGCTAGTAGGGAAATTAATAAAATGAAATATGCACATTTTCTATTTGTAGAGATGGTTAGATAAATTGCTGGAGGTGACTGAAAGAGAATATTGGAATTTGTATTGTGTTTAAAACCAATTTTGTTTTCTTCAGATTTCAAAGTGACAGATACTGAAAATAATAATAAAAAAGAATCAGTCTTAAATAATTCATTATTATAAGGCAGCTTACTTGTAAAGCTTGCTATTAAGAAATGTCCGGAACATCATTATATATTCAGAAATTTGTGAGTCAGTATTCTGGCAGGTTATAATAAAAGAAAAATTTGACAGGGAAATTCGGCATTTTTAATCAGTTATTCTTCCATCTGTGACAACAAATGAGTTTTTAGTGTTGGCTGTAAAATTACTGTGTGCAATGTTGGCATATATTTCTAACAAAATTTTTATTTTCCTTTTCCTAGAACCTTGGCATCTATTTGCTCATATATTTATAGTCTATTCATCAGACTTTGGACTGTTCATTCAGGCTACAAATGAAACAAACCCCAAGTTAAAGCCAAGTCTTCAAAGCAGGTACATCCAGTGTGATCTGTAAGGCCAAGACTGAGAAGCATCCCTGTATGTGCTCAGATTTTAACATAGAGACAAGTGCCTTACTGAAGTCATGAAGAGATGGAGATTAAATGTTGTTGTGGTAAATGGACATTTGTAGCCTGGGTGAAAATCACGATGCTTGTGTGAAGTATATGTGTGACACAGGTTTCAAAGAACCTTGCCAAAATCTTGAGTATTACACTGCTGAATGCATTCCAAACTATTCGTCATATTTGGTCCTAAGAAACAACTTATCTCACTATGCAGCTTCTCTGAAATACCTGTTTTACACAGGTCTTTAAAGGGTCTTTTCCAACCAGAGCCCATGAAGTCAGAGGAGAGGAATTAGGTTGCTGTGCAGGGCAGCCCAGCTGACCCGTTCGTGCTGCGCGGTGTGGCATGGCTGAATGCGCACTCGCTGCCACGGCGATGTGAGCAGCAGACATGCCCATGGCGGCTGTCGCGCCCACAGCCCGACTGCCAGCCTCGCTGAGGGGAGAAGGGCTGCTCAGCTCCCTGGCCCCCGACCAGCACGCTAATTATTCATGCACAGCAGGATATTTGCTGGGGGAGAGGGGATACAGCTGGCAATGGATTAGATCAGCTGAAAGTTCAGCAACTTTTTTTGCAGGAGAGTGCAATGCAGAAAGTGGTGTTTGATCAGAGCTGAGTTTCATAGCATTCTCTCTTTATTAAACTAGCACGTGTGCTACATTATACATCTGTGCGTGGTTTTGTGTCGCTGCTGAGGTGATCACAACACACATGAACCCCAATAACAGTTTCAAGCAAAAGTCTGTGTTTATTCCAAAAGCCAGTGTCATTTATAGTCTTTTGCATGCTTACCATTCATGCAACTCATCCATTGGTTGCTCAGCCACTAAAATAGACTCATTGGTTATTATTAACTACATTATACTACCATTGGTCACCTATAGCATAAGCATTCAGGCATTCAGAAAAATAACAGATGTGTTGCTGTTTTTCTCCTTCTATTGTTTAACTTTCTTGCTTCTGTTGATGCTACATTTTCATGGGTAAAAACTAATTGTTTTTATTTTCACAGACTTTTCTCACAGTCCTTCTCTAGCCAAAGTAACAGGCCTAAGCCATGATTTTACAACGGCAACAAGACCTTCATTTTATAAGGTTTTACCTAAATGCCACAGTTTTGGTACTGTTATGGGCATTGCTTCTGTGCAGTAGCTATCCCCTTTTACTTCTAAAGTGGTAGTAATGACTTTGATTTGAAAATCCAATTTTACATGTTCAGCTGACTCTGAGACGAAAGGTCTACAGTGTATCTTACCCCAGCAAGAGAGTAGACATTCTGGACAAACAGCTCTGAGAGATTTAGGTATGTCTCATACTGCCTTGGGGCCAATGGGTAGAATAAGTGACCTCTTGATGCTGCCCAACCTGCTCTTCTTTTGGAAATGAATGTATTGCGACATGGCCTGTGGCCAGGTTCTCAAGTGGTCTTAAGTCAGTCTTAGGCAGGTGGGTTAGCTGCCCTTATGCTGACTTCTGTTCAGAGCTTGGATATAGCAAAGCAAGCCACAGGGCATTCCACTTCCCCCTTACAGAGGTTCAAGACTGAAGCAGCATTATACTTTTTAAACTCACTAATTGAGGACTATTAATTCCAATGTTTAGGTCAAATCAACAGGCTGTTACAAGATTCACATGTGCTGTCATGGTTGCTGCGAAAACAAACCTTTGTCTTGTGCTCCTTAAACTGGCACCCAGCATTAACCCAGGGCTGAAGGAACTTGTCATGTAAAATTAAATGGTCTCATCTATTTTAGTTGCGACATTGTTTGCTCCTTCTGAGGAAAAGTAGAACAAAGGAGTCTGGCTGGGATCTGAAGGCAAGACCCAGACAGACTGAATTTGCATGTTCAATATGTTTATTTTCATGACAAGACCCTTGGCTAGAAACTCAGAGGTAAGGGTTATACTGAAGTATTTCCTGGACATAATTCATGCTTTTGAAAGGAAGAGTCTATTAAACAGACATACTTTGCTCCATCCTCTGAGAAAATTCTATTGGTACCCATCTGTATGTTGCTAGATGTTCGACTAGGCACTGCATTGACGGGGCTGTTGGGTGCCAGACTGACAGTATTAGGTGCAAGCTCTGCCTGACAGGTGCAGGAAATATATCTCAAATTGCTTCTAGAAGCACTGATTCCCTCCTGCTGCTCCAGTTTACTGCTGTCTTCCCTTCCTTTGTGTCTCAGCTAACACTTCTGCCAGGCTATTGGCTTCAAAACCCTGCAGACTGAAGCTGTTCATCCAGAGAAGTCATAGATGCCTGTTGTGTTCAAGGACAGGTTGGATGGAGCTCTGAGCAACCTGATCTAGTTAAAAGTGTCCCTGCCTGCAGCAGGAGGGTTGGAACTAGGAGATCTTTAATGTCCTTTCCAACCTAGGCCATTCTAAGTTAGTCAACAGGCGTCTCTTACACCGAAAATGGAGGTACAAGGCACACGCCTCAGTGTGTGCTTACTACATTAGCTTACTAATTTAAGAAGGTTTGAATTTTGGTTGTTTGATTGGTATTTTGCAATGACTTCTGGGAATCCACTTTCTGCATCCAAATCTACTCACTTGTGCTTGGTGACAGCCGAGTCCTCCTTGAACCTTGATCCCTTTGCTAAGTGGAGTTTTCAGTCGCAGTGAAAGAATTTGCACTTCTCCTTGTTCTCTACTAATTCCTACACTCTCTTTCCTGGAGCAAAAAGGAGGCTGAAGAAAATCTTACTTATGAAGAACCTCCATTCTTAGCTCTCCTGTGCAAATGCTGCCACTTCCTTAATTCCACAGCTTCTACCTCAGGGAATTTATTTTGGACTCTCCTTCCATTTTTGCCAAAGAGCTCACTGTTTCCAAACAAAACAACCTCCATTCATGACCTCTTCGGTCAGGACATTAGCTTTCTCCTGAGGAATAATATTACTTGCTTGATAACTGATCTCCTGCTCTGATTTGTGCTGAGTCTGCCTGGTGTGCCCAGCATGCTGCCAGCACCCTTTGAAAAGCAATTAAAAAGTCGGAAAGAGTTAGCAGCATTTTTGTGCAATGAAGACCTTAATAGATGAGGACAACTCCTTTAAGCCATGCTACCCACACAGTTTAAGCCAGGGAAAACTTTAAAATGTATATTTTACTAATGCAGTTCTATGTCAGTCACAGGTACGTGCTTGAGTATTTGCATGTCTTGTTAATAGCCTTAAATAACCTAACACCCAATCCATGACTTGTTAACAACTTCCTTGGAATAATAAGGGATGAATAAATCACTGTGTTTGGGTAATCATGCCATTAACCTTGAAAAGAAAAAAGAAAACAGATGGGAGAGAAAGACATAAAAGAAGTCCCAAAAGACTTTGCTGCTTGAGAAGGTAACACCAATATGAATTTAAACATAAATTTATATTGTGAAATTAAAGCAATACAGAAAACTTTATCCTTTTTCACATCTAATTTCAAAGGAACAGCAACATTTATTTGATTTTACTTTAAATCATTTAGTCACAGATAAAACTGAATCAAAGTCAAGCCAGTCATTCTCGTAAGAAAATGAACCCAGACAATTTTACAAACATAAAGGCTGCTTTGATTTTACTGGTCCAATTTTTTCTTGTCTGTGAGTATTTAGTGATGGCAAATGACGAAAGGCACATATGATCACAAAGGTGAAGCTGCAGCAAATTATTTATGGATGTCTTCCTCATTTTTTCTTGGTCTACCCATTAGAGTTAGGAAGGGAGAAAAGATCAAAATCTGAATATTAGCATTTAGCTAAGTTACAGCTAACAGGGACTATGTAGGGACAGCAGAGGAGGAAGAAAGGAGGAAAAAAATTCCCTGCCTGGAATTGAGAGTTCAGTTTGGCCTGTAGTTGGTGACAATGCTTTGACAGAAAGTCTGTCCACTTATTTGGCTTTCTGTCTGTGTGTTTCTTCTGCCGTCTCCAGTACTAGTGACCAGAATTAGTTCTGCTAACAAGTGAAGCCATCTCATATTTTTTCTTTCTGTTCCTCAATGAGTATATAGGAACCTGAGCAAACTGGGGATTTTTCTCTTTCTCTGGGTTACACTGTGTGATGTAAATGCAGCAATGTATTTGTTATTACACAAACCTCAACAAGACATGTAAGGTCAGGTATGTACAATCCTTACCTGTACTTCTTAACCCTGGGTTAATGTGACAAACCTTTTCCTGGCCTAGGAGAGAGAGTGATTAGAAGAATGTCTCTTTCTTCACCTCATGATCAGTGCCTGCAAGCATCACAAAGAACTGCAACTGTGTTGTCATTATTGTTCATCACTGCTCCCTGCCATGAAGTGGTTCTTGGCCTAATGGTTATAAACTATTGTCAGTGGAAAGTCTGAATTCTCCAGGTAGGTAACATACTACTTCTGTTCTGGTTGTCTGGAAGGTAATATTGTGGATTTGGGTATCAAAACACTTTATTTACAGATATAATTTTAGGGATCAAGAGCCTTCCCTGTCTTATGAGGAAGACAGTGCAGTAAGGGAGAGAAATTGGGCAGTTTATCATAACAGTTTCTTCCATGAGATCCTTGCTCTGCATGCAAGATGACACAGTCTGAGAGGGAGGTTCGGAAGGTCAACATGGTGGCTCTTGCCACCCTGAACTTCTTCTTGGCACAGGAACATGAGGTTTCCCATTCTCTTTGTTTCCTCTCTGACCCGCACAATGGTCCTGGATCTGGATGCAGGGCTGCGAATTCTCCACTAAAGTCATCAGGAACTCCTGGGAAGATCCCAGCCTTCACTCCAGGTTTCCTCAGTTATAGGATGAGGTAGGAAAATATTCCATTAGCATTTTGTCTGATCAACTTGAGCTGTTATTGCCTGGTTTGCCATCACTACAGTTGTCGGAATCCATAGTCAGTTTGTTCCAGATATGTCCTGGATACTTCTGTATATCTTGAAGGTTAATTTTTCTTACAGTTTCACTCTCTATTTCCTGAACACAACAAAGTGCTTTGTTGTTTGGGGGAGGTGGTTGATCATATTTCATCTACTACAGCAGAAATTTGGTTAAAGTTCAAGGGCTCCAGCAATGTAAGTTAGGATTAATAACATAAGTATTATTTGGAATAATCCATGCCATGCAAGGACATCCAATAATTTTGCCTGGTAAGGACTAGCTCAATGGTAAAAAAAAACTTTGCAGAATATCTTGTCATTTTGTAGAAAATATCAAAAGAATTTGGTCAGTTCACTTGGTCAGCTGCACACAATCTTTGCATGGAGTTATCTGAATTGCAAACAGTTCACCTTGTACAGTAAATGCAGCTACTATCTATGGACTCATTACCAGTTCATAATTTCTTACTAGCTGAGGTCCATTTTTCAGATGTGGAGAGTACAGAAAAAAGGCTGGAATATTGCTCTAAAACCAGTTTGTATTTAGATAAGGAAACTAAATTCATGTCTGTCTGCTCCAGTGATGTGTTATAGCTAAGTAAAGTACTTAGAGACGAAAGTGATGAGGCAAAAAACATATTTTCATTGACTCAACTGTAGTGCTGTTAGGCACATTAATATTTGCATTCAAATCTTTGTTTCCTATCTCTGCTATTGCTAATACCTCTGGTAATAAGGGATTTCCAATCGTTTTACAATACCATGAAGGTTTTTGTACACTCCTCCAGTCTTACACTCAACAGAAACAGAATGGATCAAACTAATATTCATATAAAATGGAGCTTGGTTTGTTTGAATGGGTTTTTTGGTTTGTTTGTTCTTAATTAGAATTGAGGAACAATCTTTATACCTATCATTTGTGGAAATCTTGTTGTGTTTTAATTAATAACAAACCCCAACAGCTATGAAAAAAACTAAACCTATGTTCTGTAAGCTAAGGTAATGTGGTTTATCATAAGGAAAGTGTTAATAAACCAAGCTGTATTTAACCTGCTTCGAGTCTGGCCTTGCTGAATGAATTACTGCAATTAGACCTTTTCTGGGAGGATGTTGTGTGTAACAGAGCTCACACACCAGGAATGAGCAGGATTATGAAGTCTGAGGAGCATGTGCGTGTAGTGTATATAATTGCTCTTTAAAGGGTGCTACTGTGAATTAATACACGTGGTCCAGCACAACCAATTTGGAGACAACTTCTCTTTTGGACGCCTGTTTTTGAGACTGAATCTAGTAACGTGTTTCATTCGCCCATCAGTAAGGACCCCAGTAATGGGAAGATTCACAGTGACTTCAGTGAGAATCAAATTTCAAAGTAAATGAAGAAGTTTAAAATACTCGTTAAACAATGGCTCTAAGAAAGCTACTCTGATATTTGAATATCAGATGAAGGAGTGCAGCCAGGGAATTGAAGGAGAAAATGCTTGCAAGTTTTAGTGTTCGAGCAGCTTAGCACAGATACATGGAAATGAATGTTTAGGAGTCTCTGGTAGTTGCAACAGGCCATGGCATGAACATTTGAGTGCATGTTAATTAGCTAGTTATTTCTGACCTAGGACCTTTTCCTTTCCTGTTAGGTATTTTCTATGTAAAATGATTAAAGTGGGGAGACTATACAGACACCTGAAAGGCTAGAGGCTGTTCGGATGAAATCCAAATCCCCTAAACTTTGCTACCACATTCCATTAATGCTATGAATTCTGTTTAGCTGATGCCAGCATGGTTTTATTCATATCAAATGTCTCAAAGTTTTATTTGCCTGGTTTAAATAAAAATAAGAATTGGTTTAAGCCTTCCAAGAAAGAACCTTAAAAGTCTCAGATTTGAAGTACAAAAAGATGAGGTAATTCAAAAAGAAAATAAAAGACAGAGAGAAGTAAAAGGAAAAAATAGTAAAAAGAGAAAATCAAATAGCTGTTCCAGGTTATACCATTTCAAGTAAAAAAGGTCTGCAAATATGATACCCTCTAAATTTCGAGTGTAATTTTTGAAGCCTCGAATTTGAGGGCTTGATATATATTTAAGCTGAACATTTTATTATTCAATCAGTTAACATTTTGAGAAGAGACAGGCATAAGCTGTCATCAACAAGGCATCCTCTCCAGCTTTTTGTTTTCCAACTAAATTTGCAGATTTGGCTCAACTGAAATATTTAATATGTCTAACTCAATTTCCAATAGTTATTTTAAATTAAAAATGAGGAAAAGTTTAAAGGTAGCAATTAGATATTTAAAAAATCAATGTTTTCCTATTTAATGCAGAAATAAGTCTTTATTTTGAAATTCACTATTTCGTGATGTCTAAACACCTTAATTATTTTCCAGTAAAATAAAATCTTTTTTTCAGTCTAGTATTACTGTTTTACTGTTTTGATCACCCAAATATTATTCATGTATATATTCTTTGGAAGAAAATTTTCTGCAACCAAGTCACTAAAGACCAATTTTACTACTTATGTTTTCCAGAATCATGACCTATGAAACTCTGTCACATCCTAGAAGCATAGTGCTGGACAACACAACAGATATTAATTAGTCGTGGGTGACTGAAATTCTGGCTCCATCCCAAGGTGAGGCTGACTCGGTTTACACATTTTGACACATTAAGTGATATATTTTTCCTTCGCATTATTGTCCATTTCACTGTGTAAGAGGCAGGTGGGAGAACAGACTCCCTGGGCCTCAGGGTGGATGAAAACTGGCATTACCATACAGCCACTGGCAAGAGAGTGAGAAGCACTCTGCCCTTTGCTCAGAAGACCTGTGCAAAGTAACTTTTACAAATGCTCTGCTGCAGCATCCTTCTGGAGCTGCGAGAAAAACCACATTTTGGCTTTGCAGGGCCTTTAACAGGAGTCTAAATAAATGAAGCAGCATTGCAAATGCCAGCTGCACTGCCCTCCTTGTTTCAGGTACAGCATCCATGCACAAGACCCACCACCATTAGCTTTGATTACCATGGTGAAACATTTTATAAACAGCAACACGTTTCCTGAGTGTTAGTCATGATGTTCCTCCAGTTGCAAGGAATGCAACTATCAAATGCAAGAGCATTTACAGAGTCTCCCGACACACCATAAAGAAAATAAACTGGGCAAGTAATCAGGACCTCATTTCTACCTGAATTTTTCTTTAATTTTCTCAAAAAATACAGTAAAAGAACAAGCTCCATTACTCGTTTCTTCGATTTCTTCCTATAAAATGTTTCAGAGTATCCCTTACTCACCAGCAGGGAAAACACTTGTGGACCCCGTGATAGAGCTGAAGACCTGCATTTAGCTCCTGAAGCCAGAAAAGCAGTCTGAATGTTCCCCAAAGCAGTCACCATTCTCATCTTATCCCATCAGGGAATTGGCACTTCTGGAAAAAGACTGAGTTTTCAATCCCACTGTAAATCTTGGAACACAGAAACAGAGGATGAGACTTAGTCAGAAATGAAGAGGCTCTGTGTCCTGGGTATTTGGCATGAGAACACACGTGACCTGGGGAGTGGGAAGGAGAGGAAGAGGTCCTTTTGCTCGTACTCCTGCCTCAAGGAATAAGGCTCTGGTCCTGTCCTTAAAAAATTATGTCCAGAGCACGCAGAAACACAGGCATGTGAATATAGTTTCACCAGCCTTCTTTGCTTAGGATAGTGCTGGAAAGGACAAAAATAGTGCCAAAAACAACAGGTGAAAGAAAGCTACTGAAGTCCTCACTGAGGAAGAGGAACCTCTGAGGAATTACAGGAATCAGGAGAAGCCCAGAGCCCCTTTTGGGCCTTATAATGTCTTGATCATTCATTGGCTTTGTTTCCTCATATTTAAAGCAAAACATCCATATTACTTTTCACTTGTCCCTTTTTATTCTCTTCCAGCTTCCTTGCAACTGACACCAGACTGAGCTATACACTTGAGTGCATTGCTGATTTTTTTTCCATTCCAAAACACTTTTTATGGAGTGACAAAATAAAAATTTTCTAACTTAGTTTTCTTGAGCCTCCCCAGATGTCTGAAAAGACTTTTCGAGTCATAAGCTTTCAGAAATATTATATAGACAACTGTACTCTTTCATTTTTCTCCTTCAGCAGGTCTTTATCATTTATTTTTCCAAATTCATTGTGTAGGGATGATTGTCAGAATGTGCTGACTAACAGGAATACCTAATGGATGCACTGTGCATGCCAGTAGTTCTAAATTTGAAATTGCTTCCAGCTGTCTTTTCTGGAATATGAACAGTACCTGCTTTTCCTCTCTATATACTGTATTTCAGATTCTTGCCTAAACAGCCAAAATATATTCCTCCCTAAGAAACTTCATAGGCACTAAACCTTCAAATTCACTTCTTCATTACTCGGTTGAGTCAAAAATTTACATAATTGCTCAGAAGTTATTTTCTTAGAATGAATATGCATTTTGAAGGAAATAAGTAAATCCAAAGTCCACTTGTTTTCTAGTTCAAAGATCTTATTGAGTCGATTTTCATGTTGTGTGGCCAAGAACACCTTCATATTCTGAATGTTGACTAAAAATTTTAAAAAATGCTTTAAAATATTCCATTAATATAGTCAAATGAACAGAGCATTGCTCTGAATCTGTACAATTTTTTTCAGGAAGAAATTCCAGACTGATAGAAACCATATTTTCTCAGCATGGCAGGCCAAGTGAATAATGCATCAAAAGATTGTATTTTCTTTATTTACTTTCTAAAATGTGAATGAACAACAATGACAACGAAATTCTAGAAAGCAACCATTTCTTCAAACCATTTCACTGCTTTAATGAAGTATCCAGGATATTCCTTGTCTGGAAAATGAATGCTTTTGGGTGATGTATTCAAATTAGCTGTGGAGATTCCTGAACATCCTACAAAACCTTGCATTTCATAAGGGCCAGAGCCAAAGGTGGGGTCTTAGTGGGGATTACAGTAACTGGACAGGAATTCAGTGAGACATCTCAAGAGGCACCTGCACCAAAGGTACCACTTGAGGTATCTGTAGTGCACATTGAAGACCATGAACTCCAGAGCAACTTTCCTTATGTCAAGTAGGGATACTGGTGTAACAAAAGGAAGGGAAATACCACATCAGGGGACTCACAGCAGGAGACCTTGAGCTATTGGAACACAGAGAAATTGCCAGAGATTGAACATCACCCACAGTAAACATGTCTGGGTTATTTTCTCTTTTTTGCCCTCTGTATTTTCACTGTAATCTTGAGGAGTAAGGCTCTGCTATTTGTCTAAAGGAAGTCCCTCCTTATTGAACTGCATACTGTTGCTTCATAAAGTTTTTTATATGCAGGGTAAATGAGACCACAAAATTTAGCACTCTGTATCTTGCAGAGCTGCTGAGGACAGCAGCTTAAAATGGAGAAGCTTCAGCTTAGATAAATGAATAAAAATCTAAGTCTTACTCCCTTTGAAAAACTCATTCTACTTCCTGGGATTAGGACTATTTTTATCATCCTTTTTATTATCCACTCTTTCTCGTTATATGTGTTAACATTGGATTCCTAGCCAATAAAAATTTTATTCAACTAAAATGTCTCCAATACCTAGTTCAATCATGTTACAATCTTGACACAGACATATTCCATTGGAATGAGTGAAATATCTGCTTATCTATATGTCTTCATTTCATTTCAAGAGTTCAATTTCAGTGTCTTCTTCCTCATCTGAGGATAGATATGTCTGCATGCTCAAGAAAAGGCATGAAGAGATACCAGTGATGCAAGAAAAGGGACAATTTTTCTTGAAAACCTTTTATACCAATACTGTGTAAGTGCAAACTGAATAAAGGAAACACATGGCAATTTAAACCCCAGCATTTTCATATTTACACTGGTTATATAAGTTACAGCACTTTTTATTTTACTGTCTGCTCTCCCAAATATATATATAATGAAAAACAGTAACTCAAACAGTGGGCAGCAGTATAAATGGATCTCTTTGTTCATTACTGTTGTAAGAGATCCATTCCTTATTTCATCAAAGTAGAACTGCACTTGACTAGAAAGCAAATATTGTGTTGAATTCAGCACCTCTGTACCAAAAACATTTTTCTACCGCAGCTCATCTATCTGTCACACACATCATTCTGTGTTTCAAACTGTATTCTGAAAGTGGGAAGACAGATCTATTTCAGACTACAGCCTCTTTTTTCTTTCATCCTACCTCTTTCAGATGCCTCCTTTTGATTTCAACTTCTCTGTTTATATGCTAATGCTTTATGAAATTAATTGCTGCTGAATCTCACTGAAACCATGGTTGCCTCAGCTCAGCTTCACCTTGGCTCCAGTGATTGCTCCACCTTAGCTAAGTGCTCTTAGTTAGACCAGTCCACACACAGTGATGTTCCTGCTCTACTTTCATCCTTTCCATGGCTGGAAATGCATGATTTCCTTCCTGAGAGGATAACACTTGTGAAACATTTGGACAGTATGGTCTTATGATCCTAGAGTATAACTGAACAGTTAAATAAGTGTTTAAAGCCACTGTATAGAGTGTCTATTTAGAGCAAAAATGCATTAACGGTTCAAAATGTAAGGATTTTGCTCTATCAGTTGCAGATACTCTGACTCCACCTGTAGTAGAAGGCACTGGGAGAGTGGAAAACTACAGTTCCTTAAAAATACCTCCATTTTGTGATGCATACATGGCCAAAAGTGTAATTAAGAGCAGGAAGTTTATAGCCTCTAGACCTGGAACCCACCACACTGCTGCATTTCCCTCCAGCTAGGTCAAGACCCCTTCATGGGAAGCTACAAATTATTTTTACATTTACACCTGAGCACAGGTCTCTCGGCTGAAAAAATGTTTCAGTTTCTTAGGGGGCAAAAGTGGCATGAAGTGAGGGAAAAATGAATGAATGTTGGCCCATAGATAATATGCACTTCCTGCCTTGGAGCACCTGTGATAAATACTGTGCTACCCAGAAAAAAAAAAAAATAGCTATAAAGCACAAGAAATCAATTGGAATTAAAATATAAACTACTTTGTACTGCGGTTAAATATATTTAGCACTTTCTAGTGTTTTAGGACTTGGAATTCACAAGGGGAAGAGAGAGGCTCCCTCTGCTCCCTCCTCCCTGCCAGGAGCTGCTCCCCTCTGCTACTCTTTTTGTGATGGTTTCAGAAAAGAAAGAAAAAGAAGCAATAAGCATTTTTCAGGAATTAGCAATACCCCTCAAAAAGGGAATGTTTAAAATCATAAGAGTTTGCACATTTATGCATCTATCTTTTGCAGACAGTCTTCTGATGCCTTAGGTTTTAACTTTTATATTTTTCAAATCCTGTACTGCTAGTGTAGCTCTGAAGTTTCCTGTAGCTTGCTAAGTGCTGTTCTCTTATGCTAAGATAGACATAACAAACCTCTCTAACTTGCTCTCCAAGGACACCCAGACCAAGAACTGTAAACCATCATCTTGGGGATAGGGGAGCAAGCTTGGGGAAATTCCATCATTGGCTGGGTTCTGGTTGGTGAATTTATGCTGATATAAAAGTGTGAAGAACTTGTGACCTGTCGTCCATTTTGGGATCCACTGAGGCAGGAGCCTCTGGAGCCCAAAGTGTACATCTGAAGGCCTTTCAAATAAATACCTCCTTTTTCCTTTATTCCTGTCTAGTCTCTGTTTCTAGGTAGCCATTTAAGGTATCACTTCCAGGGAGTGGAGCTCCATAAGACCGTTTCTAGAAAGGTTCACAGCAACACAAGGAGCCTGCTCTGCAGGGGTACAGGGCAAGCAGGGTGTTGGATGAGACCTCATGAAAAGCAACTCTTCATTTTCTATATCACGTTATTAATCGGAATCTCTCTAGAAAAGGTGAAATATAGAAGAGCTCATATTGATATCTGTCTTACAGATTTTATATTTTATCTCCTCCCTAAAGCAGCTCAGGCTAATGCTTGCCAAGAAAAAAAAAAAGTAGCTCTGGAGAATGTCAGCTTGTGTTACCTGTGTGAGCCAGGCTTCTGTGGACATGTCTGTGGCAGATTGCCAGCAACACTCTTGGGAACCCTGCAACCTAGGGCTGTATGCTCTTAACAGCTGTGTTTTTCAGACTTTATTGCATGCCCCCTAAATGTTTTCAAGCCCTACTGTAGACTTATGCAGTGTGAATTTAAGTATGCTGGCTGTTTGCTTTCTTAGTGGTTGTTTGTGGATCTCTTAATAAAATCACATTGATTCTCAGATAACTGTCAGGGTATGAAATCCATTAGTCTGGAATTTTATAGGTCTGCTCTGGAATAAGTTACCTTCCAAGGAATATTAGAGTATGATTTCTTTTTAAACAGGGGGTAAGGAGGAAAAAACGCATTTGCCAATCAGTATGGTTTTACATTAATGGAGCAGTACCCCACTTCTGATGCATCATTAGAGTTATAAGTAGCATCACCAGTTCTTCTCAGCTGCTCTACTGCCCGTGTTGGCTCATTAGGTTTATCAGTTGGAACTCACTCACCTCCACAATTTCTTAGTGCTTTGTCTGCCCTGCTGTGACTGCTGAAATCAGAGCAGGACCTGTCAGCACATCCATCCTAGATTCTTTTTCCAGCTCCTGGTGTTGCCACCGTTCTTTTGTCCCTGTATCCTGTGAATGAATTCTGCAAGATCACATCCAGTCATGATTTTTTTCTCCATATTTGCTCCCAGGTTCTCTCTTTAGAGATTCAGCTGTTTGCCTTCATTAAAATACACTTTCAGGGTTCTCCTGCTTTCCCCATATTACAGATGAATTAAACCACTGCCTAGCTATAAAAAGTAAATGCCAAGAAAAATATTAACGGTAGGAGGGGTTTTTTTGATACACACAGGTTTTTCTTCCCCTGAATCTGCACAGACTTTGCAAACTTCATTCTATAATAGAAACAGAAAAAAAGACTTGTTTAAAATGTCAGTTACCATGGCGCAGTTTCTTTCTCTCCCAAAAATGCTTATCTACCACTTAAAATGTTCAAGAGACCCTCAATGCAGCCTCAATAAAAAGTGTCTCTGCTTTCTTTATTGCCATCACTAGTAACTGTCCCCTTTCAGGACTTGTTTGAGGAGGTACATGGCTTGGACTGATGTCAGTGCCTTAACACTACTTTTGATCTGTTTGCCAGCAGTTATTTTACCCAGAACTTTCTAGGAAGTTGCATTGGGAAAGCATTTCCAAAGGTTTAGGAGTCATATGGGGGTTCTCTGAGTGACTTAACTTGTTTCAGAGGCAGCCAGCTCCCTATTCAATGGTAGTACCAACAAAGATTTTCACTTGGAGCAAACATCTTACTTTCAGAACTATTGTGAGAATATGACACCTTAATTTTCAATGGCTATTGAAGACAATTTTTGGCAATGTATTTACTTCCTTAAAATGCAAATAAGGTATCGGATGTGATGATGACACAGAAAAATCATGACTCCTGGAGGATAATCCTAGTACTCACCTGCTTCCAACACTGTGTGCCTCAAGGTTCTTGAAACAATTTTGTTTCTGGGAACAGTGACATTTTTGAAAATAGCATCTTTACATTCATGCACAATTTCACTGAGTATTGTGGTGCACTATGCAAATTTAGGGGTCTGATTTCAATACATATAGATTAAACCTACATTTTCCCAGTCACTTTTATACAGCAACTGCCATTACATAGAAAGGATGACCACAAATTCTTCTTTCTGATGGTCTCCCACACTTGGCTTTCATGTTTGTACAGCAATGTGGAGAGATAATCAGGGAATGGATTTAGCAGGACATTATCCTGGAAAAAATGGTGCATTGAAGCTGGGTATGATCATTTTCTGAGACAGTATGGCTGCAGGGACCCTAGGAGAGGCAGAATGAAGTTCTGAGGTAAGTGGATGGGACAAATGCATCTGGTGTCAGTGCCAGTTTCTGCTGGAGTGAGGCATTGGTGCAGAATCAGGGTTCCAACACCAAGTACATACCACCACATGTCTGCGGAACATCCCAACGGGGATTTGCTGGCATATACTTCAGACCCCTCCTAGTTCATGCATTTGGTCTTCCTTCCTACTACAACCAAGACGTGGAGAATAATAAGGTGCATTCCCAGGTGTCACTCTGAGATGGAATCCAGACATATCCAATGGTGCATGTTGAAATATGGAAGGTCCTGGTTGCTCTGTTTTGTGGAGTGCTTTTGCAGGGTTTCGCTAGTTTAAGTACTCTAGAGATTAGCTATACAAGCCTGGTTTACTTACTACAGAAACCAAAAAGGTTTAAATAATGGTTTTTGATTCTCTTTAACTAACATATCAACAATAGTATTCAAAAGACAGAAAAACTACAATCAGTCATACTTCGCACTCAGACTCAAAGCATTTGACTTTTGTGAAACCAGGAAACCAGCTTCACATCCCAGGCACCTGCAGGCAAAAGCTAACATCTCCTGGCTCGTACACAAAGCTTTCATTATCATACCCATAGTTAAAGAAATCCCTAATGTTGCTGAGGGTCCAAGAAAACTTGTTTAGTTAATATGCTCTGTGGAGGGCTGATGATGAATTTGCACCTTTCTCTGTATTAGGACCCTCTGTGGTGGATTTACTGGCAGAGGGGTGAAAAGGTATGACCCAGTGCAGTATGCAGGGTCCTGTGGTCCATTTGTGGCTTCCTGGCTGCACAACCCTTTCATTCAGACCGGACTAATATCTGCCTTTGAAGCAAGCCAGAGATCATAATTTACAGGCTGCCTCAATTAGCACTTGGCTGTCAGAAGGGCCCATCTATATGTGTACATCCTCAAGGTGCTGTCAGCCAGCTGTACAGATCCAAGGTTTGCAGGAGACAGTCTTTTCCACAAGACTTCCGCAGGGGAGAGCAATTGCATCCCCTCTGGCAGCTTTCTTCTGCCTCTGCTGCATGAAAGGGGCAGCAGTGTGGTGCAAGATCTCCTCACTTGGAGAGAAATACATTGTGCTTCTTCACTCGTGCTGGCCAACAGAGTGAAATGGAAAGCATGGCTTTAATTCGAGTGGTGACTTCAACAGAAGAACATTTTAGGCAACCACGATGACTGGCTTCAGAATGGAATGGGTGTCTGTGCCATCCATTCTAAAAAATGGTCCAGACTGTGTTCGAGCATCAGTGCAGAGTAAATACAAACTTATGAAAAGCCTTAACAGTGGCTTGCCTGTGGAGGTACTGAGAATGAACAGAAGTATAAACGACTGATGTCTCCAGGTCAGGCTGGCTTAGCATGCTGCCCCTCGAATGAATTATGTCTTTCATAAAAATATTCTCTTTAAATCTAAATGATCACCGAACCCAAACAGCCATATTACTTCAATGACTAGAAGCTCAGAATCACTGTAATTCCTTTTGGCCCTTTAATTTTCACAGCTTTTCATGTAAAGAGTAAATAAGTAATTAACCCCAAGGGTGTGAACTTGGAGTTTTATAATTTCCGTCCTGGCTGGCCTGTCACATACGGGTGCCTGGACCACTTGTCTGCCTGGTACCATTCCTCCTCTCTCCTCCAAAACACCTAGACCTGCACCATCACAGATCACTGCCCAGAGTCCAGAGATGTGGCGTTAATTTCCCCCACTACCTAAAATGTCAAACGGAGTTGGTTTCGTTTTCCCTCCTGTTGCTCACCTTAATTTACGATGCTGGGCTCCTGTTTTAGGAGGTGAAAGCACTAAAGAGTTAAAAAGCACTATAGAGTCCCTGCCTAACCTTCCTGAAGTACTAAAGTCTTTGGAAACTCTGCCTCATGTTGCTTGCTGTGACACAAAAACTGTGTGTTGCGTGATTAAAGGATAGAGAGCAGTCCCTAATTTTAAAGCCTATTCATTGTGTTATCAGTGACTGGTTCCTTAAATGTCTGTACAAGATGCCTTCATGCTCATTGAGCTTTTATTTTTAAGAGCTTTAATGGGGGTGAGGAAATAAAACAAGAATGATATTTCTAGCACAGTCCACAGACACAAACTTAATGTTTAAATCCATCCAGTGGAGGAAGTATATTTCTTCTTGCCTCTTAGGAATAACTCTATATTTAGGAATAATATACTAGATTTATTTAGTTACCATTGGAGTTCAGATTCACAGCCTCACTGTCCTCTCTCCTTCCCTCAAAACCAAATTCTAATAAATAGCCTCAGAAAGCACTCTGTGCCAGGCAGTTATTTACTCAGCAGGAGTTAATGGAGCTTCAGGTGATGGAGCCCCACATTTCAGGATGTTGGCTTGCTCTGGGAACAGCACTGCAGCTTCTGACTTAGTCAGTGCTTTTCTTCCCCCACCCCCTGCATGTCACATCCTCTCAAGGCCTCGTGCAGACATGCTTGTGCTCATTTGGAGCTAGCAACGCTGATTGAGTTCTGCAAGTAAAAAAATCAATATGAAACAGGCTGAGATCGATCTGAAAGTGTCCCTACAAGAAAAGACACCCTAATTTAATTGGCTTTAAGAACTGCACTTTTAGTCACAGTCCTTGTGTAAATCAAAATCTAGTGAGCAAAATCACAAAGAATCAGGCAACCACGTTCTCAATACCTTACTCATAAATTTCCAACAAAGGCAAAGAAAACCACATGGATATTAAAACCTGCACCATTAGAACCTGCTACAAATGTACAGTGGACACATTCCAAAGCCTTGGAGAGTGGGGAGAAGGTGTGACAGGCAGTGTGCCTGCACAGCTGCAGCTGCTCCGCTGGCACAGGTGCACAGGTTTGGGCACATGCCCCTTATAGGATATGCCATCAGTGCAAAAGTCAGGGAGCTTCCAGCAGCAAATTCGGGGTTGTTGCAGTGGAAGGGAGAGAAAGTAGACTGATATAAGGGTATTGAGTGACCTCGGGGAGGAAGGGAGGCAGCGGAGAGGCCTTTAAGAGAGTCTGGATAGGGGAGGGTGGAATAGAGGCTGGTGAAATTCAGGGAGGCTGAGTGCAGGCGAGGAAGAGTGTAACGTTGTGTGTGACTTTGGGAAGAGCATAGGCATCTCTGCCATTTTCTCTTTCTCTTTGTGTTCCCAGCACAAATTAAGACACTAAGAAATAAATAGTCATGGGTTTGAACCTATTCATTCCCCTCTGAATGACAGAGATCATAGCTCTAAGATCCACGTTCTTTGAACCTGTGAACGACTAAAATAATCAGTTTGAGAACAAAATATATATGCAACCATTAAGAATTAGGTTTTTCAGAAAGCATTTACAGGGCAATGTTTCCCTATGTTGATATCACATATAAAATAATATCTTTCTGGCACTGGATAACTGCTAGAAAGTTTAGATATTTTGAAGCCAAACTTACTTGCCAATTTCAAGTTTTTGTTTTTTATTTTATTCATGTTCTACAAGCAGGACAAGAATGATTCACTTTTATTGTATCTTATTTGCCAACCTGGCACCTGATAACACTTGTTCTAAGTCTTTCTAAGATCAAACACTGAATAGGCGTTTGAAAAGAAGTTTGTGTTTGAATGTTCAGTGAGATGAGCAGGATGGAGAAATAAAAAGAGAATGGACATGGTAATCTTCTACATGCTATTTCATGCATAGAGAACTTGAGTTTCTCCCAGTTCTATTTTCTCTTGGGGTTAAGGTGTACATAAGGTTCAAAATATAGCCCTCTCAGTTCAGAAGTCACTTTTTTTTTTTTTAAACTACTTTCTAATGATAAGAAGTCTTTTTCTGAAAACATATTAATTAATTTTGACTTACAAGCTTTTCTTTTTTTTTTCCCAAAGGCACTGCCAATGCATTAAGCACTTTTTTATTAAGCTTAGACACACATCCATAAATCAAATATTTACACTACTCAAGACTATGTAAAAAAGGGTCATGAGTAAATGTGGAATTCATTAGATATGAATATATGTTCTATCTGTCATAATGTTCTGTATTTTCCCATATTTAGGTTTCTGCTTATGAGGGTTTTTTTCAAAATTAACTGTTAAGGATAAAACATGATAAAGCATATAGCTTGAGATGGTTAGATCTGCCTAGAAACTAGAATTCCTATTCCCTAGGAATTTTAAAAATGAAAAATGAAAAAGAGTTCTATTTAAAAAGAGGATATATTCTTGAGCAATCTCTGAGCCCCATTAAAAAACCAACTGAGCAAACAAAACAAAGGTATAAAGAAAAGAAGCCTTCACATTCAAAAAGTCAAACACTATTTTACTTCTGGCCAGGGAGGCCAGAGGTCTGGAAATCAACATCCCAGAATGGGGAGCCTGGCCAGCAGACTCCAAGGCTGGGAGCTCCCTCTCAGCCTTCTTGCTGGAGAGCCAGATCTCCTGGTATCACTGGCAGCCTGCCTACCATCCCATCCTTCAGCTGTCCAGCTTCTGGTGGTGTTTTCTGACCTGATGAGTTTTTGAGGCAGGGGGAGAGGGGAACATGTGTTCTGCTCTCACATGTCCCAGGGCCCTGAGCATTCCATTCCAAAATTTCCTAAAGAGTGAAGCCAGATATAAGCATGACCACCTACTCGGAGAGAAATAGCAGTCTGAATATTAAAACCATTCTACTTAAGGTTTTCAAGGAAACTACTTTGTAAAGGACTACAAAGCATAAACTGTGTGAGTTACCCAAGCCAAACAAACAAAACCACTGTCACATAAGACTCCAACAATGGCAGGGAGAAGCACTGAGGAAAACAGCAGATTTTCCACCAGTGAATGAGACCATGCAATGGGGTACTGTTGTGTCTCTGCAACACGATGCCACTACCTGTCTTCCTGAATGTTAGTGCTCAAACTCCAAGGCAGAGGAGGTTGAGGACCATTGCTGTGGGCCAGACTGCCTATCCCTGGCTCAGCTTTCACTGTGTTGTCCATGTCTCTCACCCAAAGAGAGCCAGTTACTTTTTGTCAATCCCAATCTTCTTACTTCACTTTTTACTTTGTGAATGTTGTTTGACCCAGAAAAACATAATAAATGTGCAATTTCTTCTTTTATCAGGCTTGTTAGCTCTCTCACACTGCTCTATCCCTACTCAAATCACAATGAAATAGCATTTTCTTAAAAGGTACTGAATAGTATGACAGCAGACACAATAAAAATACTTTGTGGGGAGCAAATTAGCTTTCTTATCAGTTTTTCTCTCTGGGACATTCAAAATGAGTGAAAGTTGTTATTTTGTCATAGAAGGAAGAGCCTAGCACCTTTCAGTTTCCTAGCAGGCAGGGAAGATGTCTAGGTGTTTTGAAAAACCCAGTGGCGATTGATTGCAGAAACTACTAACTTGTGCAACATCTGTTCATTTCTTCTGACGCGGTATTTCATGCAAAAAAACAAAGTTGGACACTTATTCTCCATTTTCTGTGGATAAATAACTCCTTTCCAGCGCAAAAGGCAGTTAAGTTTATATGAGATGAAACTTGTATACAATTTAATTGTCTTTTGCGTCTCCTTTAGACCTAATTTATTACTTAAGTCAGTTTGCAGTTACCAGTTCCTTCCTTTTTAGACATGTAGTCTGCAAGGCAAAAAGAGAAGTTGAAACTGTCTGTATTAGCTGGATTCCCTCTTCAACACATCCTGCCATTTTTGAGGTGCATCACTAATCAGTGAAAAGTTTTATATCTGAATGCTTTTGTGTGGGAATAAGAAAGTAAAAAGCTAATTCAAGAAAAGGACAACAAACAAGCTCGAATTAAAAAATGGAGATTGACAATAAAAGTTGTCAGGAACCTGAGTATCTTTTCTCCTCAATTGTTTACAAAGAGAAGAAAGCCTCTTGCAAAAACATTCCCACAAAATGAAAATATCCTTTGAAAGGGCATTGTTTAAATGTTGCTCAATATTAGCAAGCTGTGAGCATCAAACCCATTTTGACATGCACTTGCTGCTCAGTGCCAGGTTTCCCACGCAGTGATTCTGCTGTGCAGCGTCCTTCTCCCCGAGGCCCATGGTAGGAAATGCCGTCAGCATGTTACTGTAGCCCTGCACAGAGACTGTTGACTGTGGCAATTGTGTGCTAATCTCTTGGCTGAGCTGCCATTTGTTGAGAACAGCATTTTTAGGAGTGGTCTAAGATGACCACATTTTTTGTTATCTTTAGCTTGTCCCTCAGGCTGATCTCAGGTTTTGAAGTGCTTTGTCATCTGGTGTCGCACTGTCAGAGCCACATGTATTTTAGCTTATCTGATCAGTTCATTTCAACATTACTGTTTTTTGCTGAAAACTTCATGGTTTTTTCCTGCACACAGGTGCATTATAATCTGGTGGAAAAAGCCATAATTGAAGTTATGAAGCCATAACTGGATCAAAGTGTTTTCAGGGGTAAAGAACATGGTAAAGAATCTTCTAGTCCCCCAGGATGGCATACCTCTGGTTAGCAAGAAAATGTTGGTAACATATTGAGAACTGCTTCAAAGGGGAGGATGAAAACTTGGGATGGAGCCAGTTCAAGAATGAGTTAATGCTGTGACTGATGTGTGATTGGTGTGTAACCAGCTGTATGCCACAAGCCTTGCCAAAAGTCTGCCAGAGGAAGGAATGCCTGTACTGAATGTACAGCAGTAATAAAAGGAAGAAAGGATGTTGTGTTGGTGATCAGCCATGCAGGACAAAAATGCCTGCTGCTGCCTGAATTGACTGGAGTCTGCGGTTAATGTTAGCAGGATAACACTAAAGGTCACACATGCACTTTTTTGAAAGGGAGAGCACTCTGTGCTCTCATTTTTCTTTAAAGAAGTCAGTGAGTGAGAAGAACAACCAGGTCTCTTTTTGTCTCTCCAAGCCAAAAAAAGGCATGACATGAGCTCATGTTACAGATTTTAATTATTTTTCTTTGTGCTTGGAGGGGTCCAACTGTGATTTTCTGACCAGTAGGAAAGATAATGGCTTGTAGATTCCTGGCAAAAAGCAAAGCATTAGAAATGCAGTGCATCTAGTAGACCTATAGAACCGTCCCAAGACTCCTGCTTTGCATATTTTTCCTAGTTTGTTCATCTGGGTGCTTCCTTCAAGACCATTATGGATTGTCTGAGACTGATCACAGAAGCATTCTTAAGAAAAACTATCCAAAGAGTCCCTTTTGCTCATTAGCTGTCATGTCAAGAATATCTCTGGGGAAAAAAAAGAAAAAAGAAGTGATTCCAGTATAAAATTAAGTGAGAGAAGAATTGAGTTGTGTGTTTTGACAATTTTCTCTTGCTGCGATAGTCAAGCTTATTTTGACTGGCACAAGTTTTAGTATATTACTAGCAAATGTGAATTGCTTTGTGAAATGGAAATGCAATCAAGTTCATCCATTATTGTAGTCTAACATTCTAATTCAATGCATTCCTTTGATTTTGTTTATATAGTACATTTGGCTAAAATAAGGAGTGTATTCGTTTATTTTTATAAGCATCATGGGGAGGCAGGCAAGTTAAATTATCAAGTTAAAAATACACTACTAGGACTCTTAAAAGTGGCTATAAAATCTATAAAATTATCTAGCGAAGCTTCTTTTTTTTTTTATTTTTCACTTTCACACACTGCACAACTATGGTATTTTTAAACTCTGGCAACTAAAAGGCTGAAAGTCAGGCTGCCACATTTTCAGTACTTTTTTTTTTTCAACACTCTGTGTAGTTCCTCTCCACCTCTGGTTTCTGGGTCCAACATCAGCCACAGAAAACAATGCTTTTTCCCCTCATCCTTTGAACATCTCCTCACACCCACACAGTTTTTGGTAGAGAACATTTGAACAGTAGACAAGTCATCTGGGATACTTTTATGGAGTTTGTAAAGATGCAAAGTATGAATTAGTTTCTTCTGCTGCTTCTCTGCTTCTGACTCATTGGCTGGGATCCATCTGGTCAAATTAGGCTTTCTCCTGAACTGGTGTGAGCATCTATTTAGCCATTTTTGACTTTGTTGACCTTTGCAAATTCCAAGTGCTAAAGGTCTCTAGGTACACAGATCACTTCTCCTGCACATCCATAGTGCAGATATCTGTGTTTTTATGATCCTTGAATGCTCTGCTTTTTAGACATCTAAACTGTACATGCACTATTTTAAAACCCCAGCATTCACCTCTTCTGAAGCAGTCTTCTTCATCAGTGAGAAGCAAATTAGTGATATCGTCTGTGTTTGTCCCAGCACAAATGTCGGTCCCAGGAAGAGCATAACTTGTCACAATACACATTATTTAGTATAAGATGAGGCAGGCAGGGATTATTGAGGGGCAGCAGATTGGCTTAGGTGGTATTGATAACAAGGATAAAGAGCATGAAGAGGCTAGAGAGAGTTTGAGTGCTTTAAGGAAGTGATTATTAAGCTTGAGTTTGGGCAGAATCTGAACTTAGGGAGGGGAAATGAATGGATGAGTTCTAGAGAGACCTGAAACAGGACCTGGAAGAAAACCGAATATTTATACTGAGGCATGTGGTGACAAGAGGTGTTATACAGAAGGAAAGACTTAGGAGGAGATGACATTCTGAGGCCCTCTGCCACTTCAGCTTCTGGGGCTTCACAGGTAAGGCTGAGACTGAACATTGACACTAGAACTCTGGTTCTCAGCAGACCATGGGCTTATTGAACACTTGGACTGTGGCAATGGGTGAAAGGGCAATATATGGACATGGAAAGGAAATGCAATGAAGGTGACAAGTGGGGTATGCTACTGAGAAGGTGAAAAAAAAATATTCTCCTGCTGAACTCAGTTTTTAACACGCTTCTGACGATACCAACATACCTAACTGCTGATACATGTTTCTTGGCCTTCCTCTCTGGGCTATTCCAGGAATTTAGAGATCATTTGGAGTGTTGCCACAGGGTCTCAGTGTTTTATGCTGCCCCTTCCTCTTCTACTTCATCAAGAAAAGTCTACCTCCAAGTCTTAGGTATGCCATTCTTTCCAAGGACAAGTGGAGTGCACAGACTATGTGATGTCCAAAAATGATCCCACTGTCCACAGCAGATTTTTGTCACAATAAATGAAGGTGGACTGCTGGACTCCAGTGCCTGACTGTTTCAGGTACAGCCTAACCTCTGACAGATGAGTCCTAGTGTTTGAATTGTCTTTGAAGATACTATTTAAACGCCCGTTTTTAGCTTACTGCTCAGATTAATTTAGGTGGTTTCACTGTCTAATGATGTTCAGTCTGAAAATAAAGCTAATTGATGCATGACTAACTTTTTTCCAATTGTGGTCTCTATACTACATTAGCTATGTTTGGCTAAGTATTGTTAGAGCATTGTGCATTGTTCAAAACCCAAAAATCTTTCCTACTGTTTTTTAAACAATTTATGGTCTCAAAATGTTCCCATTTAAAAAAAGAAGTCACCAAACAAAGAGACCTGCTAATAGAGTTGCTGACGCTTCTCAATTTTTGCTAACAGCAAGGATCCACTTTTTGGAACTTCGCTCAAAGAAGGAAGACAAATATTTTATTTACACAGCTCATTATTTATATCTGGTGTCATGAGTCTTCTTTCATTTCTCTATTGGCTTCTAAACCCCTTCAAAGAGAACTGCAGCTGTAAGCAGATGCTATTCCTTGATCCTGGCAGAGAACCATTCTTCAAGAGTAGAGTCCTACAGGGCAGTTTGATAAAGCAGACTGTTAGCATCAATTCTGCATTGAAAGATCCATCCTGCTGTCTTATCCTCTTATTTTTAGTCTTTTATAAAATCTCATTTCCAAGTCACAGGAATGTCTTTGACATCAAGCCGAGCTTCAACTGACTTTCTGAAGCACCCAATGCCACTCATTTACTGTGAAAGAAGGGGGTCTCTTGGAATTGCAGTTCAGTCTTCCCAAGATCTCAAATGCTCTCTGAAATAGCTCTACTCCACTAACTAGAGAAGGATGGCTGCAATTCTAGGCATCTCTGCTGCCTAAGGGGAGGCCTACATTAGTGTCCTTCTAATCAGAAGTGCGTTTTAAACCAAGTGTCTCTAACATGCCTATTTTCTATGTTTTGGTTTGTGAGCTGTGTCAGAGCACATGAACTAGACTTTATGCTTCATGTATATACCAAGCTGGAAGATGTTCTCCAGAAGTGCATGTAATGTGCATCAGCTGCTGATAGTTTTTTGGTCCATGGGACCGGAGTAGTGCCAAGCAGAAATACCCTCCCGTGTATAGTATGGACAGCAGGCACTCTTGCCCTGAATGTTTTATTTTACAGATCTTCTTGTGTTGGACTGCACTATCTATAGTCTAAAAGAGTGGGAAAGACACCCAGGAGGGTGCTGGGACCATCATGTGAGTGTATACTTCACAGACAGCTAAGACTGAATGTACATTGAAATATAAATATGCTTTGCAGCATGCTTGGCCACAAGGTAGAGATCCATGTCCTCATTTCTCTCTGTGGAGACACCAGGCTGTGCAGCGCTCAGATGCTTCTCCTTTGGATGCTCAAGTAAAAGGGAGTGAGTGTTACCAATGGGTCTCCAGAACTGAGTGCTTCAGGTGAACACTGGAAGCCCTTTTCGTGGTTTTATAACTCCAGAGAGAAATGACAAGAAATATTTTGTACTTTTAAGTAAAGAGAAGCAATAAATCCTGTCATGAATTTGATGAAGATGGATTTTAAAGTTCTGGATGGAATTCCTTATATGCATATGAGGAAAAATAAAAATTAAGCATATATATATATGATAATTGATCTGTACACAATTCCAAACATCTTACATAGAGACAGAATCCTTTGAGCAAGGCTGGAACTGAAACTGGGAATATTTTTATCATCTGTAAATTGAGAAAAATAGCTCAGCATTTTTCTCTTTTTATACTGGATTTCCTTGGACAGGAATCTGAACACTGGGCATCCCACATTGCCTCTACTGTCTCCCTTGCAGAAGGGGAACATACATACTAGGACACAGAAGTAATACGGAAAAAAATACAGGGAGGTGAAGGCACTGCCCAAACATATGTTTTGAAACATCTTACAGTTTAGTCTATTTCATTCAAATCTCAAAAGCTATGGGTCCCACAACAAAATAAACATAAATAAATTGACTTTGGCTAAAGACCACCATGGATCTGGCTGTTTTACCAAATGGTTTTCACCTAAAATGTGTGAGATCAACCTTTGGCTTGTGAACAAGGTTTGATTTTCTTAAAGACCAGCTTGTTCAACTGCTTCATGTCTTGCCATGTTGATTAATTTAATATTTTAAGAGCAGACACCAGGAGAAATGATGAGCCTGTTAGTTCAGTAACAGGTAAGCTGATATTGTCACAGTGGTTATTTTGTTGCTTCCATTTTTCACCTACCAGGCCATTGACTTCTGATCCCTGATGTGTTTGAAATTCATGCTGAATGTCTGCAAAACGTAACTTCCCCATCTATCAAAATTTCATCTAAATGTTCAATGATTCCCAGCAAAAAGATTACTCTCTTTCTTTTTCATAAATAAAAGTGGAGGTGCCAGAAGCGTTCTGTAAAACATTACTGGAAACCAGCCAGGATTTCGAAGATGCCTGAAACTTTTCAGTCCACCATCTGGTGACGTGCTGAGGACAGATAGCAGAAGAATCCAGTTAGGGGAGGGGATCAACATGTATCATGGTCTATCACTGCTACTCCCTTTTGGGAGCACAGCAAGCAAGAAGAGCTGGATCTGCAATTCCAGATTTAAAATGGAGCTCATGCATTACCCTAGTTTAGATCCAAACTAGTTTAAATTTCAATCTTCCTCTTGAATAAAATAAACTCTTAAGAGTACCCTCCAGACCAGGAGAAGAAAGCATCAGTGATTAATAAAAACCAGTGCAGGGCTGTAAAGATAACACAGGTCCAAATTCCCTCCAGAATATAGAGAAATTTGTTTCTCCTCTGATAGCAATAGCTCTAGGATCCAAAAGGATATTTCCTATTAAGAGGCATTTAGTGTAATTTTCAAATGCTGCTGTTTTTTCATGAATGAGCTCTGCTCCCTAAGAATAGTAAAAAATGGTGAGAAATGTGTCATCATGTAGCAGATAGCCTGAGATCTCTAGTGTTAGTATACTAGCATAGATGTTCTGGTCATCACTATTTCAGTACTTTCACCCAGCAATGCAGTGTTACAATTTGGATTTAAATCTAAAAAAGACTGAGCTGAGTGTTATAAACTGAGTAATAAAGTGTTTGGGAGGTTTGAATAGATAGTCCCACTCTATTGCACACTTGAGAGGCAATCGCTTACACCTCAAAAATAATGGAAAGAAGGAAGAAAACTACACCTGACCGACTTATGAGAATTTAGCCTGAAAAGCTCTTTCAGTGTTTGAGACTTAGGTCATGTCATATATAAATGTTCACAGCTACAGATGGCAGTGGGATTCACACAGATGAAATAAATGCTATTGCACATACTAAAAGAATTCTATCTCACCATTCAAACTGGGGCATGAAGGATACATCAAAGAAAAATTTTATTATTCACACCTCTTGAAAAGTCAACATCATCCACTAAAAAACAGAGTATGAAGAGTAGAACTCCATCAGTCCATTGGTGTCAGAAGGACTGTATGACCTCCATCAGACACACTTGAATGGAGGAGGTAAGAACAAAGTACAGGCATAATGCAATTAGACCCAATGGATCTAGGAAGATGCAGTCCATGAAGGGCCATTAAGAACAAAGCTGCTCTGACTCAAGAGATCTCTAAAGAGCATGCTGTGAGAAGATTGGATAGGGAAAAGGAAGCACCATTATACACTTTGATTTTACTTTTACCTGTGAATTTTATATTGAGAAAATCAGCTGAACTAGGTGACCCGTTCTGCCTGACCAAATACTGACAAATGTTTCTGGGTCCTTAGAAAAATGGGGGCAGATCATCACTTCGTTCACCTGACCACTTTCCTCTAAATGAGATACAGTTGTCTGCGCTAAGGAGAGGCATTCTGTTTGGGGTTAAAGTCTGGATTTTATTGTCACTGGGAGAACATAAGTTTAATAGCATTTCACCTCAGGTGAAAAGTTGTTTACATTTTTGGAACTTTGTATTCATCTGATGTTGGTTTTAGTATTCTGAAAATGTTCTGAAGCAACTGTTCTTTCTTGGCAAGGTGCTTGGTTGATCTGAACAAATTACTGCAGCAGTGAGAGGTTAGCCATGCTAAAAATCTTGCCCAAAAGAAAGTGTGGAGATATTTACAGATTCAGCCTTGCTCTTGATAGTCTGAGACTCCCATTATAGTGCACTTGGGAAAGGGAAGGAGGGACATAAAAATCTTCATGATAGATCACATTTTACCAGAAGTTTATTTATTGCACTTCACTGTCTGGAATTCTCCATTATTTAAATAACCTTTCCTGCTGAAGCTAGTTTTGTACCATTCAGTGCTATGGAAATTATGTATTCTTTTCCAAAAAATCAAAAACCTCTTTCCAGTTTCCAAGCTTGCTGTAGGCACTTTGGCCAGCTCTGCCAGAACAGGGTATATACATCTGCATACTGCTAGAAGTGTTTCTCAGTGGTGCGTGAATATATTCTTGTGCGCTGTGTAGTTTTGGATAACATCTCCTCTCCCATGCAGCTGGCCATGGAACAGGATTCTGCGGCTGTGCTCCCGCAGGGAGACATAAAAGGCTGGAGTGTCTGCAGCTCCTCAGCAGCCATAATAGTTTAATATATATTTATTATAATTTATTTTTCTTATAATTATATATTTAGTATAATTTAGTTCAAATTATCTTCTTTTTCCTCCTTTCTACCCACTCCTTAGAACCTAGGTGACATGTCAACGTTGCACAAAGCAGCCGTTGTGCTTGTTGTGCTGATTTTATCTGGGGAGACACACCAGGGATCACTGCATCACACATTAGCTGCAGGAGTCTTTAAATGATGGATTTTCTTTAAGGAAAAATAATTACACTCAAGGCTCACTAAACTGTTAGTCAAGATTTTCCTTTGTAAGAAATCTTTCCATCATTAGACCAAATAAACAAGATGGGTGAAAACCAAAACCACTGTTGTTGGTTCTTCTGCTGAAGAACAGAAACAAACCTCTCCGCAAAGAAACCCCATCACAAGTATGCCTTTGAGTCCTTTGACTGAATTGAAAGCACTTCAAGCTATTTACAAAGCAGGAGATTCCTCTCGTTGTTTATCTGTGGTGTGCCTCCCTGGTGTGCTCTGTCTCAGCATGAATGCGTCTGTTCATTTCGTTTCTAGCTTACATCCACAGCAGTCCCAGCAGAGTGGCTGGAAGAACTATGAGCAGCCAAATCTGGAACTGTTTGGATTTATTGTCTTTTCTGGGCATATGGATGTTGGTGTCCAATAGATGGATTGTGGCTGATTAATTTGCTCCAGGTTCTGCAGACTCTGGGAGGATTCAGCTGGAGCCAATGCTTGCTTGCCTGCTCCCTCCAGTAATCTCCAACTTCTCATTGCCTCAATCCCCGGGTCCTGTTCAGCTCAGCTGAGTGCAGGACCTGGTGTGGGCAGCTGAGATGATCTGAGAGGGGGCAAAAAGTGGCATGGCTGTGGAGGAGTGCCCTGTGTACATCTTCTCACTGCTGGAGATTTCTGTGTGCCCAGCAGCACAGCATGGAGGTCTGGAGCCTGCCAGTCGATCAGGACACCCAACTCCTTCTCTGTGCCATTTTCCACTTTGTGATGCTGGTGTACAAACAAAACATAATGAAAATCCATTCTGATGGACACTTGAACATTAGGAAGGTACAAATGAAAACCTGAATTAAGGTACTGACTCTAGTGTAACATTTGTATGCAAATGTAAGTAAAATATTGTACACCTGTGCTGGATGAATTACAGCCCCTCTGTGAGCCCCAGCTCTCTTTACAAAATGTTAATCATGTGTCAGGGACTGCTAAAATTAAAACTTGACTAGTTTTTAATTACTTGCTTGGTTTTGACTTTCAAATCTCTTGTGCCTAATATATTTTCCCAAAAATATTGTAGACAATAAAAATTTACAGGACCGAACACTTATAAACTGAAGGAACTAGGTATGGAAAACACAGATATTCAATTAAAATAAATTTTAAATTGTGCCAAACACAGTGCAATTCATGCTTCATTAGTGAACAATGTGTTTGACAGAACTGGAAACAGAAACTAGACCTTGTGATTTTGTATAATCATTGCCTAGTCCTTCTGAATTATCTAAGTGACATGCAAAGGTATTGAAAAGACCAATTCAAGATCTCATAAAACAAAAGGATAAAGTGAACATTTGTCTGTTATAAGTTAGTGGTTCAGTTTCTCTCATCAAGATTTAAAATTAACTTTAAAAATTAAATCCTACCAAAGACTGCAAAGAAAATTATACAAAACCATTCAAGCACAATCTTTAGTTTCTGATGCACAGATTCTTTCAAGTATATGTACCTTTTAGATTTTAAAAACATTCAGATTTGCCTTTCGGGACTAAGTTCTATTTTTCAGGGTGAATTTAATTTCCCAGGGTGACAACACTTTTGCGAATACATAGGCTGTTGTCTTAGAGAATTGAATCATATGTAACATAATAACCACAGGGATTTGACCTGAATTTTTTCTTTACAAAGTTGGAATTATTATTTCAAACAGGGAAAAGAAACACTTCAGACATCAGTTCTGCATTGTGAAAGTGGGGTTATTCTCCAGTGCAGTTCCTGTGGAAGGAAAAAATGTTATCCCTGTCTCCATCTGGTTAACATCTCCTTCCTTGGTCAGCACAGACCACTTTTGAGATCTTTCAGTGACAGTGCCATATTTCAGTCAACCAGAGGGAGAGGGAGAGTATTATTCATCCTGGACAAAGCTGAGTAACTGTGTGATGGGTGGTGGCACACAGTGGGTCCTGGTTTCTTCAACAGCACACAGACTGTGCTTCAGTCCAGTCTTGGTGGGCTCACTGCCCACAGACAAGAGGCAATGAATCTCCTAAAAGGATCTTGGGTCTATCTAGGTTTCTGGACATTTGAAATCTCAGAGGGATATCCAGGCTTGGCTCAGGGGTAAGAAAAAATAAACTGTTCCAAGGGAAGAAGTACCTACTGAAGGAAGCTTGGTCCTGAGGAGGGACCATTTTGCCTCACTGAATATGTGAACACAGCAAAAGAATGTGTTGGTAGATCCAACGGCTTTTATCTTGTAAAAGGTACTGTGCAAATGCATTCCCTTTTGTGATGGGCTGTGGTGCTGGGCTTTGCACTGCTGTGGACACTGTTCGTGCCTATTTCAGGAGGGAAGCAAATCTGAGTTTACTGACAGTTATAAAACTCCAGTGGAGACAAAGCATCCTATCCCCAAGGTAAGAATCACATGCAAGTGTGAGACCTTTATCCAGAGCACACATCTCTTTTAGGAATTATAACTGCACTCAGCACCTGCACAATGATGCAGGACTGTTCATTTTTCCTCACGTGAATGACACAGGCTTGTTTAGTGTTCCTGACCTTCATTTGGCACAAATCATTTTGCTCGAAAAGCAGCCTGGACTGCCCAACCCTTCATGATTAATTCTGTTCCATGATCTCATCAGAGCAGTGAGGTTTGAATAGCTCCATATATTATTGCATTCCAGCATAACAAGGAAGGAATGGCAGTTGCAAAAATATGAAACTATGATTATGTTTAATGTAAACATGTAGGAATATATTCACAGATGTCTCTTTAAGTCATCAGAGAAGGTGCTCCTGCAGATAGAGCTCATCTATCTTCTTTATCGTCAGTAGGGGCTGTCCAAGGATATTGTGTAGTCTGAAGCAATATTTTGTGACTATTCCCTCTGCAGTCCATATAAGGTTGTTGGCATTAAGGCTAATTTGGGATGGTTTTTGACTGTTAATTATGACTATTAATTGTTTTGATACTGGTATCAAAATTTTGGCAGTTGCTATTTTTTATTCCAAATTTCAACGGCAAAAATTGATAGGATCAACCAATTTTGATTGATTTAAAGTTTTGATGACTTCTAGAAAAGGAAGTAGAAACTACATGTTGTCCAGTTTGGGATATGAGCTAATTAAAAAACCACATGTGAGTTTACAGTGGGGAGTATTTTTTTTCCTTGAAAATCAAAATTTCCGCCTGGAAAGTATAACGTTTAACTCCTAGGAATATCCTTTCATAGTCTAACCTTGTGCACTGCCTTCTGTGCACTGCGCAGAGATACCAATGTAATAAAACCTAGCAGGATGGCTTTAAACATGCATATGATGCCACTGGAACCTATAGTTCATCTTATTTTTAGGTGCTCTTTTGAAGATAACTGAATGGGTGCTTACGAGACTGCACAGGAAACCTCCCCGTTCAGGGGTCGGTGTGCACACAGTGCGGGGAGGAACACATGCACCTCGCAGCCACAGCACATCCCTGCAGCAGCAGCAGCAGCAATGAGCTGGCACTCAGCAGCTGACAGGAAAGTAAACTAAGTCAGGAATTAGGTCCAGAATGCAAACACAGAAAGAATTTCACATACTGTGCCATCAGCATGCAAGTTTCCAGAAGCTCTTCCAACCCCATACTATCTTTGCTCTCTGTTCTTTCTCAGCTACCATCACTCCTTCTGTGTTCATGTTCAGAGACAACTTTGCCATTTCGTTTGACCATGCCACTCATTAAAAATGAAGAAAATTAATAGAAAATATACATTAGAAATCAGCGGGGATAAATCCCACATGCCTCATTGCACAGTACAGTACAAAATGTACTCCTGTATGTACAGTAACACGCTCCATTAAGCCAGAAGGAAAACTCTTTACTAACTTTGGCATAACAAAACTATCTGTATATTAAAAACAAGCCCTTATTTATTAAGACCCCCAAATCCCAGCATCCATTTAAAAACTGGGCCTCTTTCAAAGTCTCTGAGTCATCATGAAGAGCATGATTCATTCAGTAACCCAAGCTCATCACGACTCTCTTAGGAGTAAGAACAAATTCAGTTTTAAGCTTCCTCTGGCAATTTGAAAGCCAGTATCTGGCTACCAATCTCTGCTTCTAATCTTAAAGAGAATTGCATCCTATTGCTGGTTCTGCATTCCTGTCCTAAAAATGAACCTCTCCCTTTCTTCTGATTAATTTGGAGTATAATCTCTTTAAATGCCTTTTAAGGAGCCATGAAATTCTATTTTCCAAGTCAGTCACAGCTATTTTGAGGACTTGCCATTCCAGGAGAGGGAATTTCACAAATGTTAGTCCTTTCACAGAGCTAGGAACTGGTGCTGTCCAGCTGTGATCTCCTGGCCCCAGCCTGAAAACATGCTGTTATATAAAAGTTCTGTTAACCAGGGACTCAAAAGATGCCTGCGTCATGGAACGTATTTGTTCCAGGAATCCTCACCAAATGCAGGCATGTAATGAATTTCTTTTTGTTAACATTAGGATAACTTTATTGATTAACCTCTTGTGTCTGTTCAGAGGGAGCAAACAAAGCAGAAGTGCTGGGACGCACATTTAGCTCTGTGCTTGGAGGCACATATGGAAGTATTTTCAAGCCAATAGTTCAGGGAATATTTCTGCCTTTACAGCTTAACCAGTGCTTTCTGATGACTGCTTGCTTAGAAAATTTGGGCACCTTTAATCTGTATACATTTCTTTATTCCTATGCTTAGTGGCAGCCCTCCATGCCATTTTCATTTGATACCAAATACTGGGATTTGTGAAGTTTTCTTATTGCTTTCCATTTCATGATGTGCTGAATGGTGGTCTTAAAAAATGCATGAACTCCCCTTGATAAGCACCCAAAGGAAGTGACTTGTTCTCAAAAATATAATGTGAGTTATTGCACTTAATGTATCAGCAAAAGGACTACAAATTCTTGCTTCTTTTCTTTTGGGACTTTTCCAGATAATTTGCCACTTAAAAAATGAAATATAATTACAAATCATTCAGAATTGTAATTTATGGGATCACTCATTTCATACAGGTTACTAAATAACGAGTTGCAGGCTTTACAGATAAAAGCTGAATTTGGTGAGTTTTATATTCAAGGTACTCAAGGCCAAGAGTTTGACTGTGAATAATTTGTTTGCTTTTGCCTACATGTAATTTAATGGGGGTTTGGTTTTTGGTTTTGTTGTTTGATTTTTTTTGTCTGTACAAGAAAATGCAGACATTCTTCTTTTTGCTCAGTTTATTTGATTACTGTGGCTCTCCCAGGTGATGCTGAATTATTTAGGAACTGATCTTGCTTTTTTTCATGAAAATAAATTCTTGAAATATTATACCATGCATCTGGTCTTTAATTTCTTTTAGATAGTTACCTCAGTGGTAGTTTGCAGTCTGTGGTCTGAAACCTTGGGAATGCCTGCACTGTTTTTACGTGATCTGCAAAAGCACAACTAAGCCTGTGTTTGGGGGCCTTAAATTTTTCTGAAAAGGAGTCTTTCCCTTGATTAAAAATTGTTAAGACACTCAAATTTAAAAAAAAAAAAGGATTGCAATCACTCCTCTACAATAAATATTATTTAATTCCCATGCTTTCATTGTGCAACTAAGTAAATAGTGAGTTAGGCATGTTTGTTTATGTGTTGATGGGGTTATTTATAGGAGTAACGGTACTGTCTATAGTCATGTCTTAAGAGAAAACAGTAGAGCACTTGTAGAAACATGAGCAGTAGTAGAACAGTGGAACACTTGTAGAAAAATGAGCAGCAGTACACAAAGAGGATGAAAGTCAAGAAGTCAGGTTAATTTTCAAAGGATTAGTAAACATTCTTCCTATTGTGGGAGAACCTGAACAGAGAATTGATTTCAGAAGCATCACAGAAATGAGAGTTCTCTGAATAATTACTTTGAAATTAAATCATTTTTTTAACAACTATTGACTGGAAAGGGGAAAAAAAAGACTCTAAATATTCCTTGCGTATGTCTCAGAGACATCTGTTTTCTGAATTACCACAATTTTAATTGTTTTGCTATTCCTTCAATGAATACTAAATTCTACACTAAGGTGGTGAATTGATTTGGAGTACTTGTGAAATGAAAGAACCACAAAATTTAAAGTGATGGAAGTGGATTTTTAAACTATTTTAAATACTTTAAAGTTGTTGTCTTAAACCCACTTAATATCAGTGAGCAAAGTTAGAACAAAGATATTTTTACTGAAGGTAAATCAACCTTGGCTTCTTTTGGAGATATGAAAAACACTATCCACTAGAGATAAAATTATGATTATGTACACATGCACAGATTCAAATAAAAAAAATTAATAAAATTAGTCATTTTTTAAGTAAGAAAGCATTCTTACTTAAGGGAAAAGGGAAAAAAAAACCACCAAGAATTGCCTTTGTGACCCTGTGGAAGTCTGTCATTCATTTCTGTGGAATGAAGATATTGTTCTGCATTTTTTTGAAGGTTGTTTAAGTCTACATGTAATACTGCTGATGTATCTTTTCAGGAGGCTGTCTGCTGCTTGATATGATTTATAACACCACTTAGCATGGCTGCAAAGCTAAAACCCATAACTTACAGATGCAACTACAAGAAAATTTCTGTGGTAGTGAAACATTTCATTATCAAATGACTACTCCAAAATACACCAGGATGAACCATCTTGGTAGATAGATATCTACAGGAAGTATATATTGCTACTTTGTCACTATCTAAAGGATGAGATATTTGACCTTGAGAAATGGGTTAAATGTGATACTTGCTCATATTTGAAAAATATACTTTCACTGTGCTGTAAGACCATGCCATGCACCAGTGGTAATGTCTCTGGCTCCATCTAGGAGGCATACATCTATTCAGTGACAGCACAAGCACAGCACTCCATGAAATCAGTAGGATTGCTTGTACACAGCTGTTTCAACTCATCAATAAACTGATAATCTGGATGTATCAAAATAACAGATTGAACAGACTTCACTGTCTAAAACCAAAACAATTTTCTGGTTTTTTTAAGCAGCTTTAAAGTAAATTCTAATCCCACTGCCGTTGAGGCATCCTCTCTAGGGACCAGCAAAGTGAGGAGGACACCTGGTTTGATGCTAAGGTTTGACTGGAACTAAGGTTTGACTGAAATGAGAATCTATTACTCATGGATTTCATCGTCTGTGTTCTGTGAAATAACCTCATGCTAGGCTGAAGGCCAAAACAGCTGCTTGCTTAAATTCCTTGCCGGCTGGAGCACCCCAGGACTGCCTCTCCGGCTGGCCTTAGGCTGGAATCCAAGAGTAAGGGAAATGAATCCTTAAGCACACAGTCTGGGATGTACTCTGAAGGGTTTGACTCTTCTTCCTCCAGCTACATCACTCACCCTTGCCAGGGATGACAGCAGCCAGCAGCCATGACCCTCCTAGGGGCATGGAACAGCTGCTGAAGTAGGTGGCCTGAGTGCCAGGTGATTTTGCAGGTAGTAAGATTCTTGTGCCTGGGGGGGTTTCAAGAAGTTCAGAGAATGTCTGGGTATGCTCTTGTTGAGGTGATCTGGATGCAGAAAGGATCTCTTGAGCTGTGTCCATTTTGCCAGGGATAATGCGCTGACCTAACCATGGGCAACGTAAAATCCTCATTGATCTCCCTGAAACTAGGCTTTCACCTAGAAATCCCTAGTAAAGGATTTCCTAGAGTCCTGTTTTCAGACAGTTTAGAGACCTGAGTACTTCAACAAATAAAAATTTTTCGTGTTAGCATGCCATTCACCAAACCACAATTTGAGGACCCTTCATCTCTGCGTGACCCACTGGCATGGGATTTGTCATGTTGTTTTAGATGGGAGACCTGCAAGTTTCAGTATGTGTTTGTTCACCTATGCAGAAATCAGTGGTCATATCTGGAGGGTGGTGTTCTCCAGCTTTGTTTATGATGGCACAAATATATCAGATTAATAGAGTCCATGTAAAGCAGTGCTTTATGGCATGTAATTGAAATTTTGGCTATAAGAAACATTAGAAATATATGCAGCTGGATTTCTTAATATCGACTTTGCAGGATCTTTCCATACTAAGTACAAAAGACCAACACTCTAAGCACTCATTACAGACTTGAAAAAATAATTGCAAACCATATGTCCCAGTTGCACTACTTCTAAGAAACATTTGGATGCCCTGTTCTCTTTATTTTTGCATATTTTTAAAGATGACATAATTTCTTTTTTACCATCATTATGTAGCTGTAAAAATGAAACAAAACAAGTTTACAACATGCTGTCTACTCTCCTGTCTGCCAGCTACTTTAGGATACAAATAGGCATCATTCTTCCCTTCCAGGGGTGCCAACTTCTTTTACTGTTCTTTAGCAGCAGCTCTGAATAACCATGTCCTGATGCTGTTTGTGTGATGCTAACTATCCTCACTGTGAGCTGATTCAATGGCCCTGCATGCTGTTCTCTCTCTCTCATACAGTGCTGAGAAAAGTATTCACTTAAAGCACTGAAGAAAAGGTGCAGACGGATGCTCTTTGCTGCATCTTTTCAAAAGTTATTAGTGAATATATCTGTCTTCACAATGTCTCCACATTCATGTGCCACCCACCTCCTCGGTCAGGCAGTGTAAGATGGGAACTACACATACTGTCTTGCAGATCTGCTGGCGTAATAAGACCTTGTGCTCGAGGCTGCTGAGCAGCACCTGTAACATAAACATTAAATCAGCCCATGCACCCAACTCTCCCCAAACGAGAATGGCTTGTTCTTTCAAGCTCATGTGCATTGACTTCCATGACATCAAAGTACTCATTAACCAAAAGCTATGCCTGTTATTCGTAACAAAGGAATATTTCTTGCTTTTTAAAAGCACGTAAGGTTGCAGATGGTCCACATAGCATCAATAAAAGTGTATGAAATGAGACAACAATGTAAAAATAGCTTTCCCCTTAGTTTGTGAAGGAGTACTAATTAGAGAGGATTTTCAGACATCAGACTGGGAAGTGTTTGCGATGTGAAATAAAGATCCTAAGGATATGAACTGAGTCATAACATCTCTGTGGTCCTGAGATTTGTTTTTCTTAATGGAAACAGTGTAATACAGTTCAGAGAAGGAATCTTGTTGAACTCCCTACACTTGAGGCTGGCAAACAGCAAATATGAGGAGTTATGCAAGCCACGGTTAAAGCTCAAAATGATGCCATAGCTGTGGAATTTGAGAGCCTTATAATTTCCAGCTCAAAATCTTCTCTTTGGAAGAAATGCAGTAATGAATGAAGACACATTTAACCATAAATATACAAGGGAGCCTTTGCAAGGATCCAGAAGAAGCTGTAAGGGAAATCAGCTTAAGGAGGCTACAGAGCACCCTGTGAGCACGGCGCCGTCCCTGTGAGAGGACCACATCCTGGTGCCGTCATGACAAGCAGCTCCCTGTGCCACTCGTACCTCCCTGATGAGGTGAATGGAACTATTCAGTGAGCAAAAAGCTGATTGGCACAAGCAAGCTGTTGGAAGGACTAAAATTTCATAGCAACAGGACTGAGAGCTCTATTTTTGGGGATGTACGTGGTATGTGTGACCCTTGTGTTGTCCATTAGGAGTACATTTCACTCCTTCATGCTTGAAGAGCAATCCAGACACACACATGACTCATTGAAGGCAAAAGCAAAAGAAAAAAAAAATGCAGATGAAGCTGATAATTATGAATCATCCGGTTACTTTAATGCTCAGATGTTTTAAAATATTAAGCCAGCCTATTCATTTTTGTTTAAACTCAAAAATTCATGGCTAGTGTAACTGACACACTAAAGCAGTGAAAGGCAGTCTTACAAAATAATATTTGCAAACAGAAAAATATTTTTCATAGCTGAGGACAAGATTTTTTTTCCATTATCACAAATAATCAGATTAGTGGAGAGGCCTTGAGGCTGTCATAGTTTGTAGAGCAGGACGGGCCAAGCACTAAGCGCTTGTAAATGGACTTGCTGTGGAGGGGTGCTGCTCCAGTGAGAATTGTATGCAAAAGCATTGGCTTCCCTCTCAAAGTAACCAGATCTGTTGTCCCAGGGTTGGACTCTTCAAAGGGTCATATGCTGCTCCGTATGCTTCAGACGATAACTTCCATCCAGGCTGGTGGGATTTTCTTATCCGGAATTTTCAGGTTTCTTCCCTAATCCTTGAAACACTGAGATTTCCCAAACAGTCCCAAGTCCAAATATACCTTTCAAAGAATGGTCTATGTTCTGGTACTTATGAATTATTAGAATAATTAGAATAAAATAGAAACTAGTGCAAAGGAGCAGAGAGACCACAGGAAAGTGCACAGAGAGCATTTATGAAGGCTGAGAGTAATGTCAGACATTCCCACATTAAATCAGTCATGTGGACTGTGTCTACTGTGAATGGGACTTCAAATTTCTTCAGCCACTCTACTTCAAAAAGTCACACATTTAACAGCATAATTAATTTAATCAAGTTTAGGCTTCCATCATAACATACCTTTCCAAACCAAAGGAAATGTCATTATTCAGATGAATTCTTTAAACTAATTTTCAAGGAAAAATGAAAATTTCAACACAAAATTGAATATAAGAAAAAGTACTCAGCAGTACATGAGCAGTGTCAGAAAAGGCCCACATAATTTTATAGTCTGAGGTTTCACTAAATATTTTCCTCCAAAAATTTGCAAACATCCTGTCTGTCTCTGTTTTTGTGCTACTTAGAAACCTTTCTAAACTCAGAAATATTTACAAGCAAATAAAGTATTGCTGCATTAAATTAAAAAGCACTGTTTCAATGAAACCAAGTAAAAATATCAATGGACTTAATGAAAGAACAATTTTAAAAAACAAAACAAACCCAACAACAAAAGTTTACTACCTCCAAGAAGTTAGTTAATTAATTACCAAAAAACGATAGAGAAATTTCTGTCTGAAATTTTAATGAAAAAATTCCAATAATGCTATTCAAAAGCACTTACAAACCCAAAATAGGTAAAAATATTTCCATCAGGACAAAACAAATGGATCCAACCCAAAATGGAGTTGATTCTTATCTTGCTGCCTGACACCCAGAGGAGTGGATAAGACTCCCAGGGCACTCACTGTCCTAGTGAGTGTGTGGAGATGAGCTCAGGGGGAAGAAGGGAATGATCAGCTTTGGTACCTGACCTGAGACCTGAAGGTAGAAATGCAAGTGGCCAAAGCTGATCACAAGAAGCATCAGACTTTTTTATATGTCAGTGGTTTCTTGACAGATAATGTTGCATTCACTTTTGGTTTGGTTGGGTTTTTTTTCAGGAATGCCAGTTTTTCTTCCTCAGCTTCCATTACCTTTCCTCTCCTTAACCACCCACAAAAACAACTCAGGAATCTCAGCTCCCATTTCTCCACTGGAGCTACCCACAAGTTCAGAAGAGCAGTAATCCAGGTGTTTACTACTCCAGTTTCCAGCTTCAGCTCCACGGACTTGCAGCACATTGTTCCTCTCAGCTGCCTTGGTTCTGAATTAACCCCTCTGGCACCTCATGGGGACTGCGCTGCCAAGCTCCCTCCTTGGAGGCAAAGCCCAGCCAGGGCCCCATGCCCAAGGAGAGGAATGTACCTTCTTGCAGCCCTGTTCCACATCCCCAGAGCAGAAGGATGCATCAGAGCTGCCTTTGCCTGGAGGCACAGTGTGAGAAGAGCATTAAAACGGATTGAATCATACTCAAACCAAATCGTGTTCACACAACAGTGCACACAAAGAAGAACCTCCAAGTGGTTTATCATCATGAAACAATGAAGTGAAATATTTTGGATCAGAGCTCTTGTTCTGTGAAAAGTTTAAATATTTAGATTTTTGGTCTCAGTTTCAAAAATGAAATATTAAAGTCATGCATACAACTGCTACTTTACCAGCTGAGCACAATAAAATCAAAACACTCAAATTTTTCCACTTTTTCTTTCCCATTTTTCCCTTGTTAAGCCTTAAAAAAGTTACAACAGCAAAGGAAAAAATGAAGGAAATGAAAAATTATTGTTTTGGAGGGGGCAATGAAGAAAACTAATACCTGTCATTACTCATTCTATTTTATTTTATAGCAAAGAAAAGGTCATTTTATCTAAATGATAAAATGATAGGGAAAAAGCAGAAAAACTGGAAAAATCCAAAGGACGTTTGCAAACTAGGTCCCCATAGATCAGGGAAGTTATTTTTTGATTAGCCTTTAAAATGAAAATTCTACCAACTCAAATGCTGTTCCTCTCTGCTAAAACACATGACTGAAATATTCTCCTAAATTTAAGTACCACAATAACTTTACTGCTATCCTCTGGGATAAGAGTTGCAAGAAGTTACACTTGCAGGTTTTAGTGCATTTCTGAAAATTAGAAACGATTGTACACTTGGGGCATAGTGGTAATGAACTTCCAAAAATAACGTTGGACTCTGACTAGCTGCACTTTGAAGAAAGCTGAAGTCAAATTTATAAAAAATCAAAGCACTTATACAAAGAGTAACTCTCCTATAAAATGAAGGAAATCTTCAACTTGAGGATGGGTATAGTATTGCCCCACTTTATTTGTTCATATACACAAGTTGTATAAGTTGTATAAGTTGCTTCTTATACACATGCTCACATTCACCAAATACTTCACTTATGTGTACGAAACACATACTCTGCTTCGCAGATGAGATTTCTCACCTCCATGTAATCTCCTTTATAACATAATAGCCTGTCTGCATATCTTCCAAAACCAAGGTACAGGGCTTGCATCAGTGACTTTTTGAGGGACTGCCTTTCAGTTTTGCAGGCATTTAAACTTAACATTTCCCATGACCATACATGGGAACATATGGATATCTATGAAAAATCATGAAAAAGGACTACCTAGCCTCCAATACCTGGTCTGGGGAACCCTGTTAATTTACCGTCCTTCCCTCAAAAAGATCAATAGCTGAAACCTGTGAAAAATTACCAGGAAAGCATATTTTTTTCACCTACATTTTTTGAGATTTCTAAGCCAATTCAATTTCTAAGAATATGAGGATTTTCTTTCCATCAGTTTTCCTAAAGTTCTGCCTGAAATGTTTCCCTGTTAACATTTATCAATAACAATGTCCTGTGAAAAAATCAGGTAGTTTCTTCTTTTTACCATCTTATTTCTCTTGCCCATTGCATCCCTCAATGAAAAATATGCATATTGCTGGTATGCACTGCATTAGAGGCTTCTATCTAAGGCAACCCGTGTGATAACATTCTGCAGGGACAATAAAGAAGATAAAAGTATGAAGTAACTGGTAAGACCACAGCATTTCCAGAAAATCCATGCAATTCATAGGCACTTTTTTTTTTGTTCCCAATCCCACAGTTTATTTTTTGGTTAGCTTCCTTATCTTGGTTTAATAAAATGGCAGACCTGCACAGATAGGCTAATTTTTCATCCAGACATTTTTGGTTTTCTAATGTTTGATTTAGGTGATTGTATTTTTCAATGAAAAGGAGTAGGTTTTTTCCCCCTCTCACTCTGTCTTTTTTTTTTTAATTATGCAATTTATCTCGATCATTTTCAAAGCCAAGATGCACCTGCCACCAGAAGGGTCCAATTTCAGGAGACTATTTGAGACAGGCCAATTTCTGCCTCTGAGTAGGTCTTGCTGAAAGGTCTTGCTGGACTCCTGAGAGCTCAGCTGATCCCACTCCTCTCTCCCTCCTGTCCCCATCCCCAGACACGGGCAGCTCCTTGGACACTGCAGCACCCAGCCCTTGAGGTGAGTGTGTCCCTGTCCAGGCTGCCTGCTCCAGGCTCCCAGCCATTCTGGTGCATGGAGCCAGCTGTCTGTGGCCAGCTCTGGCAGGCAGGAGTAACTATTTGGCTTTTTGTATCCTGTTTGCTGTTCAAGCATCATTTTCCAAGAAGGATGCTGAGCTGAGTAGCAAGATTGTGCAAGATGCCTGTGGGAGAAGGTTTTTAGAACAAAGAGACAGCTTCAAAGCTTCTGCTTTTCAAATATTAGCATGTCTTTAAGGACAGTAAAACATCTTCTTTCCTCTTAACCTTACAGTAAACCAGAGTGAGGTATATGATTTATGTGAAACTTCGGCTTTACCAGATTGCATTTCAAAATAGAACAAGAGTAGTAGCATTTCAAACAGATTGTGAAAGACATTCAGGAGATCAATGTGAGGTAGTCACTGACGTACCCGGGTTAGGTGTGTGTTGAATAAATCCTCCTTGGCAAGGAAATCTTCCTCCCTGTAAACCTGTGGTGTTCCGCAAAATGCTTGCATATGTCACGACGTAAGGGCTTGTGTCAAATGGAGCTGTTCTGCCTCTGAGATAATATAAAATACTCCAGCTCAACTGGTACTTGATAATAAGTTCCTGGATAGTAAATCATTCAGCAACCAAAGAACACTGCTGTCAAAACATCTTTCCTCTTCATATCTCAGTAGAACTGGTAGCACTTCTATTAGGTGTAGTTTCAGCACCCTGTAACAAAGCTTTCTGTTTGTTGCAGAATATTTCACAGCTATAACACTCTTTTTTTAATCTATTTTTGACTGATCTCTCTCACAGTTTTCCATCCATCTTCTTGCTCTGTGAACTCCATGACCTGAATATTGTCAAAAGCAAGGACTTCCATCATGTTTCATGTATTCCTTCCTATTGATCTTGGTAGTGTTGAGTCTCTGCAGCATTTTCTACAGGACTGAACCCATTTTGCATGTCACATCCCGCATGTTTTTTATTCCAAGAGAAAGGTGAAGAATGTAGCTAAAAAATTTATCATCAGAGTTGCCAGCTCTGAAACAGAGCATGTTAAAATCACTCACTTAGAGAGACTAATCTGAATAATGAGCATTCCTGTAAATATTGAACAAGACTTAAACAGCACAGGAAAATGGAGACTTTTTGAGGCTAATTTTATTGCATAATGACATTTCATCAGGTTTGGGCATTATATTTTTCCCTTCCCTATTTGGCTTTTCAATATGGTTCAAATGATAACTTGATCACGTGATGGGAATATCTCCCTTAGTAGCACAATGCAGGTGTAAAAGCTGCTTCTTGATTTAAGTAATACTAACATAGTAAAAAATTCAAGGTTTACATCTGAGAATAATATGTACTTTTTAAGAAAAGCATGATATAATAGCTACTCATTACATAACAGTAAATAGAGGAGGAATTCTGAATTTATAAAGAATTTCATTGTGGCACTTGTGTACATCCTGTTTTCCGTACCATAAAATAAAGTAATATCAGAATAAATAATTGCATCTGCTCAACGTGGTCCCTGATTAAAGAAAATAGCTACAAATTACAGGGTAGTGATTGCAAACTGTGGTATCATTTCTGCAACAGTGTTTGTATCTGGCTTCCAACTTATTTTAAAATAAATGCAAGAACCTTCCTTATTCTCACAGATATTCTCATAGACTACTGGTTTGGATCTGTGTTTTACAAAACTGACAGTAGAGTTACCTGTGGGTGGGTAATTACCCATGTTTATTGCTCTTATCCTGCTTGAATATCTTCCCTTAAAAAGTGTTATGGATTTCAAGATACAGATACATGGCTCACTCCCTGTCCAGCTAAATAAATTGCTTTGTGCACTTATTATTTGTAGCCAAATTTTTAAAGATTGGTTTTGTCAATTTTTTAGAGATTTCTCAGCAGAATAATCAATTACACAATTAAGTTTCTATTTCAAATGTTGTTGCTTAATCTCAGTTTCTGATTATTCTGAGCCTGAAGTGCTCACACACTCTTCCATTGTTCTGACTTTTTTTTTTTTTTTTGCTGGCCAGCCTTCGCGTACGAAGATCCGGGGGAGGCCTCTTTCCTTTCAGACCTCCCAGCCTGCGCACTGGATTTTTTAGGTGAGACACAGGGCGCGCAGATCTGAGCCCACCCTTTAATCCCGAGGTTCAATCTGCCGGGCCAAAGCGATTCTGGACAGTGGCAGTGAGTTCCTCCTCAGGACGTAGGCAGATTGCCCCCTTGCAGGGCTAACGAGCTCTGCCTGCCCGGGGAGCAGCCTGGCCGGGATCGAACCCCGAGCCTTGGCAACTTGCTATGCCGTGTGCTTAACCACTACACCACCAGGGCTCCCATTGCTCTGACTACTAAAAGAAGAAAAGAAGTCACATAAAAAAAAAAGTTACTGCTGGTAAAAAACAACAGCAAAATAAAAGTACAAGAATTGTCCAAAGTCTATATGGATTTGAGGAAAAAAAGAGGATCATTTTGGTATAGGGGACTTCCCACAGTACCCAGAGGATTTTTTTTCCCATGGCTGAGTTGAATACCATGAAAAGAAGCATGTATTTATGGGCCATATGAAAACTCTGAATCTCTTTATCTTGTCTTATCTGGGTAACACCACAGTCTATGCAAGGAATGTTTCTTAACACCAGTAGTGGCAGCAGTAAGAAAAATGTGGGAATGGAATATATTTTAAAGTTTTCCCATTACTTGTAACCAGTTTTGACTCTTTCCTGACTACGACTATGACTAAAGCCATGATTGTGGATGACTATTCCAATTTGAGAAGTCAGACACACAGAAATTACTAACCAGGCTTTCTCTTAGCAAGCTGGTATGAAAGAGAGGTGGAATGAGGGGTCAATATTGCCCCCAGCCTCATGCTTTACCCATAGACATAGAGTGCATGAAGAGATCAGTTACTGCAAGTGTAAAAAAAGGGCTATGCCTGTATTAGATTGTAAAGAACATAATTCCTCATAAAGCCGGGGTTACTTCTAGATGACAGATACAACCTGCTTCACAAATCCCCAGGAAAGAAAATGGGTAACTCCTACTCTGCATGTCATATTAGTGCTACTGGCAGTGGAAACTGGGCCTGTCCTGGTGACCTAACTTCAACATGAGTGTTGATGTATTGGGGAGATTCTGCAAGGAGACACGAGCATAATACATGGTTAATTAATGTCTTCTGTAGTTTAATCAGTTCATTCTTTGAGTAGATCAAGGAAGAGAAATCTGATGAGAGAAAGAAATTTAAAACATAAAGTGTCTGGAAGCTGTAGTGAGAGTAGATATCATATTCCCATTTCTTATGTTGAAGCTACTTACTGGATGATTTCCTACATGATACAGCCCTGTTCAAGTACAAAGGAAGAATTCAAAATTATTCCTTCTTCAGATAAATCTTACAGGCAATGTTATGAAGGAGCAGGGCAGCAGCAGTTTCTGGTAAACTGGATTTCACTCAGAAGTATGATTTGTCAGGAACTTAAGAGCATTCAAAGCCTGAAAGTTCCAGGTCTGACCAGACCCAGCAATTTTGGGGTGTCAAGCAGCATTTTGGTTAAAATAAATGGTGGGGAAACTGAACAGAGTGGTAGTCCAACCGAGTAGCTGCTGCCTTTGCTACGCACAATTTACTTTAGAAATTATATTTGATTGCATTTTAAAAATACTATTTTCCAGAAGTTCTGTGATTTTTTAAACTCTACTTATTTGGTTAAGTCTAGTTAAAAGTGAGGAATTCCCTATTCCCTTCCAGATCAGTCTGCTTGTGACATCTGTTATACTCACTGTATACTACTGCAGCTTCTGTACTTTCTTCTTAGTCTATGTCTTCTGTTTAGTAGTTTTTGATGTTTAAGGCTTTGGCTATCACAGAATGGGATGGAGGCACAAATGTCCATGAAGGCAAATCATGTTTTCAGGAACACAGACAATGAAATATAAAATGTCTGTGGTGAATTGGGATGTAAAAAGGAACACAGGGAGGGAGAAGTGGAAGTGGGATAATTTCCCCAAAATAATCTCTCCTATTGTCTTTGACAAAATTTCTTACCTGTTATCAGACCATGTGTCTTAAACACTAGGAAAGTAGTTCATCTGCTTTTCATGATGTCATACAAATGGAAGGCATATTTCAATCCCAACTTTCAAAAAATTAGCATAATTTTCAAATAATACAGTTGAAATAACATAAGAGAGTTTTCTCTGATTTTCCACTGTAAGGAATTAAATGTACAATACCTTATGGTTTTGGTTTGGCAAGTTTCCCAGTGCCTCGTTAGCATTCATGTGGAATGCATTTTATTTGAGCCATGGATTAAGAGGGGTGTAGCTGACAATGCTATGCACATTTTATAGCAATGTGTCTGTTGGAAACTTATCTGAAAATGTTTCAGTTGTCATCAAGCAAATAAAACTTCTGTACCCAGATGAATTGTCTTCAAATCTTCTCTAAAACTGGAAATTATGCAGATATAATTTCATGTTTTAAAACAGATTTAGGGATCCAGTAAATTGGTTTTCTCATGTATTTTCATTTCATTAAAATTATGCAATTGCATCATACATTACAAGTATTCCATTTTCTTCATTAAAAGTAATGTAAATATGAAAAGAATCTATAGCTTTTGTAAGAAATGTGTCCAGCAGGACTAGAGCAGTGATCACTCCTGTATTCAGCATGGTGAGGCCGTGCCTTGCATCCTGTGTTGAATTCTGGGCCCCTCACTACAACAAGGACATGGAGGTCATGGAGTGTGTCCAAAGAAGGGCAGCAGAGCTGGGGAAGGAGCAGGAGTAGCTGAGGGAGCTGGGGGTATTTTGCCTGGAGAAAAGGAAGCTTATCTCCCTCTACAACTACCTCAAAGGAGGCTGTAAGAAAGCGGGGGGCATTTTTTTCTCCCAAGTGACAAGCAATAGAAAAGAAGAAATTGTCTCCAGTTGTGCCAGCAGAAGCTTAGATTGGATGTTAGGAAAAATTTATTCATGAAATGGTGGCCGGGCATTGGAAGTGACTGCCCAGGGAAATGGTGGAGTCACCATCTCTGGATGTGGCACTCAGAGACGTGGTTTGTCATTGGAATGGTCAGTGTGGGGTTAATGGCCGGACTTGGTGATCTTAAAGGTCTTTTCCAAACTAAATTATTCTAAGTTTCTAAAGTGTTTGACACAATTAGAAGCAAGGAAAACCAAGAAGCGAGAAGTATGAAAAGCAGTAAAGGAGAAGGATAGAAATTTTCATTTCATCTTCTTCTTCTACTTCTCTTTCCTCCTTCACTTTTTATACTTTGGCTAGGAGGAAGCAGGACAAAAATCAGGATCATTATCCTGGATGTCAGGAGAGGAGTCTTTGGCAGTTCAGGGATCTGCTTGGAGGAATAGCATGGGATATGGTCCTGTAAAGGAGAATGGTCCAAGAGAACTAGTTGATTTTTAAAGATCATCTCCTTTCCTCCTGCTTAGGGTTCCCATCCCAACCATCAGAAAAATGAAAACCAGGAAGGAGTAGCAAATGGAAGATCAGAGGAAACATGGGCCGGCTAATGGATGGGGCAGGGAACGTGGTGGCAAGGACACAGAGAAAGCTAAGTATTTGATGTGCTTTTTGGCTTGGTCTTTGCTGATACACCTTACAATCAGCAATTGCACGTCCACGTGGAAAAGTCTGAAGGAAGGAAGACTGGTCCTTGGAGAAAGAGGATCCTGTTGGGGAACACTTGGAACTGGACATATATGAAACCTTGGGACCCGATAGGATGCACCCATGAGAGCTGAGTGACCTCTCCTAAGCCACCAGTGTGAATTATTTTTGAAAAATTTAAAACAATTAGGGAACTTAATCTTTTAGAAGGTGAAGAAGGAGGATTCAATAAAATACGGGCTGGTCAGCCTCACTTTGAACCCTGAGAAGAAGATGGGGAAAGTAATCCTAGAAACCATTTCCAGACACATGAAAGACAAGAAGGTGACTCTCAGCAGTCCACATGGATTTACAAAGGAGTTTTGGATCCAATTCTGTCCTTCCCAATGCAAGAGAGATACAGAGCTATTGGAGCAAGTCCAGTAAAGCACTGTGAAGATGATGAAGGAATTGAGACATCTCTTTCTCATACAAGGGGATGCTGAGAGAGCTGGAACTGTTCAACCCAGGGAAGAGGAGGTGTCTAAATACTTGATGGGGAAAGAATAGAGAGCCAGACTCTTCAGTGGTGTCCAGTGGTAGGACAAAAGGCAATTATAACAAACTGAAACACAAGAAATTATATCTAAATACAGGAACATATTTTTTACAGCAAAGGTGGTTGCAGGGAGAAACATGTGCCCAGACATTGCCCAAAGAGGTTGAAGAGACTCCAACCCTGGGAATGTTCAAAACCTGACTGGTCACAGTCATGAGGAACTGGCTCTAGCCTACATGAAGTGGGACAGGATTAAATGTCTTTTTTGGTGCCATCAGGGACTGGACTAAATGTCCTTTTTGGTGCCTTTTTGGCAATTCTAGAATTCTGTGATTCTTACGTAATTTTTTCTTTCTTGTTTTTTTTTTTCATACTGCCTTTTATATATCATACACAAATGTATTTATTTTTCTAGATTGTTAGTCCTTATTCTCCTTTTTTAAAACTTTTTTTTTTAGGAATTCTGCCACTTTTCATGTTCTTGGAAAATAAATAGTACCCTTTTTCCCTTAGCTGTTTCCTCTCTCTCAATTCCCATCCTTATGTATACCCACAGCCTTTTCTTGTCTGTTAATTGCCTTTTCAAATCTGTCAAGTCAACTTATAGAGTAATACCTGACATTTTGCAGTCTGAATTCCTATTTTACTGCATTTTTCTTCAGTTCTTGAATTTAGCAATACCAGCCCATAGCACAGATCTTCTAGATCTGTAGTCAACTTAAATAAAATTTCCAGTAAAGGCATTGACTTTAAACAGGTGGCTTGAAAAATCTTTTTAAATTCAAAATCTGAAGTCAGTAAGGAGAAGAAAATTACATCAATGTTTTAGACCTAATGATATAAAACACAGTTTATAGAGTGCAAAACTTTTTAGTGATTGTTTTTTCACTGACTGCAAGCTTGAGCTATCTCAGCCTCTGGGCTGTTTTAAAGTATTTACAATAAAGCTCATGCAGCTCTCACTAGACCTGTAAGCTTCATCAAATTTGTTTTGCAGTTTGATAGCTAAATTAATATTTTAGGAGCTTATCCATTGTCTGTAACTGACATCCTATGGTGTGCTCTCCAGAACATTTACTCAGTGCATCAACACTTCTTATAGACTGCACAGCACACCAAATGATCCACACCCAGTTTTTGGTTATTGCAGTGTGAATCTGTCACAATTACTTCAGAGTACAGTCTCCAATTTCTTCTAGTGTAATGTGGATGAGAGAAGAATCTGTTAGGGTACAATTCTTTATGTGCATGAAGAAAATAGGATTTTATACTCATAGATTGTATGAGAACTGGAATTGAAAGCTTATCAAATTTGGTCTCTACTAAAATACTCATTGTTTTGATATGACTGGAAAGTTAGTTTTAAAAAGCTGTTTGTATTAGGAGAATTAAATCACTTTTGATTTGACAAAGTGACAAAGGATCTTTTAACTAGTATGTTTTCCCCTGTAGTTTTTATTGCTGACAGACCTGGACTTGAGTCTGACATTACTCCATTCTAACAGTAGAATTTCTATATTGGCGCATTCTGAACAGATAACACTACCTCTGTGTTTGGAGTCTTCAGGTCTTCATGTTTCAATAGGAGTTTTTCAAACCAGGAGGACCATCAAAGAATGAGGCAGAACTATACCAGACTTGAAATCACAACAAATATCTTGGTGTCTTTAGCATGGTTTAAGTGGGAGCAAAAAAAATCATTTTGAGAAACATCTGGATGTTGTAATCATGGGCTTTATGAGTTGTAATATTTTATAGTGGGTCAAGGCCATCCTAGAGCCCAAACTATCAAAAGAAACTGATGACTGATAAGGCTAATATGAGCCTGGTCTACACATATATTTTACTGAAATTTGTTATCTGTTTAGAAGTATTAAAAGATTAGATTTATAACAAATATGACTACGTTAGCAAAATGAATGTAGGACACATTTATCAGACAAAATGTCCCCAAGAAAATACATTTTCAGTGAAGGAAATTAAGCTCATCAATTAAACCAGAAAAACAGTAATTATTTTAGTTTAACTTTCATTTTAAATTGCATTCTAGTTTTAGATAATATCCTTATTCATTGTCTGTGTTAATGTAGCTCCTATTTTCACTCATTGTACTCTGTTACACATCCCAGTTGATGGACTGGAAACCTTAAGATTATCAAATGTAGCTTTTATTGTATCCTGTTTATAGTTTTATCAAAGTCAAACAAACTATATTGAGTCCTCTCTCACTCATCACCACTTGGGCTGTCAGTGAGGGTTGCCAGCAGTCAGGCTGCCTCTGTATGCTCAGTGCAGGGAAGATACCTCAGTCCTGCTCCACTTCAGAGGCAGGATCTGCCAGGACTTTTCACTGCAGTCACCAATTGGCCCATTCCTTTTGGACCCACTGTTTCACAAATCTCTGAGGATAAGCTGATGTCCTATGGATCTGATGTTTTCAGAGTAGCTGTTCTCTGTGTTTAAAAGTTTACTTGCACTGTGGTTTTCTGCATGTATATTTTTATCTGTGTTTTTTAAAAAACAAGCAGAATTTATATTCTGTTTAGCAAGCAATTCCACTTGTTCCGTACTGAAAGCCTCTTCTTTTAATTTATTACCATTCTGCTAATTGTTATATCCTTAAAAAAACCATCAGAAAAGTCCTCATCATTTCAAAATCTGTCTTCTGGGGGTTCTCACTGGAAAAAAACACTCTCAATTATCATTGCTGCTCTTGAACACATTTTGATATGGTTCAAGGAGCTAATCACTATTTTATTTTCTGTCTTCAATACATAAATATTGTGATTAGAAAATACACAAAAATCTATTAATGCTATAACAACATTAGGCTAACCATGTGAGTGAATTAAAAGAACAACTTTAACTATTATTTTTCCCTGTAGTCTTATATTAATTACATGAGCTCTTTTCCCCTAATTTAAATTTTTTATAAATAAAACCTTCCTCTTGCAGGTTTTTTTATTTGACTGATGACTGGGCATATTATCTCCCAACTGTTCTGGAATTCACCCAGCTAGGTTATTGAAAATCAGCATTTCTGCTACTCGGTCAGCAGGCATTTCTTTTAGAAATCTAGGATGCAAAGGTTCAACACCTACTAACTTAAAAGCATGGATTTAGAATGCTTTCTTTAACCTTTCTCTCTTTTTCCCCATCCCCACCTTTACTAGGTTGTGAAGGATTCTACCATTTCTTCTGTAGCATGGATAAATTTGACTCTTTGGGCCATTCCCCTAATGCAATATTATAAATGGCTGTAGGTGATAGAGAGAAGAGTTATCACGCACAGGATGTTCTGTTTTCTCAAACCCTAGTGCATTAATTAGTTAGGTTGTTTTCCTCTATCCCACAACAGGCGGTCCCTTACGCCATATCTTCCAATTTCTGCAAAGAAAAATGCAGCATACTTGTCTCAATATTACCTGTAAATAGCAGACTCATTTAATTACATGAATCAAGTGCTGCACCAAAATTAAATCCTCCAACCATAAGACCCTAGGGCAAAATATCAGCATCTGACTCATAACCCTCAGCTACAGGTACTGAGATGAAAGCATGTAGTCTTGCAAGTGCCTAAAAATTATGTCCCATGTTAACAACCTTAATTTTTTTTTAAAGAATGAACTGAATCGCATTAAACCAAATAGATTAGAAATCTTGCAGTGTGCTCTGCTATCAGCTGTCATCAACACCCGAATAATTTTCAAGTGTGAGTCTGTTGATGAAAACTTTCTTCAATAAGCCATAAGTCTTGCCTTTGCTAATATACCATTTGGTTTAGATACACTTTATTGTTCCCCATGAATTCAGGTATAAAAGGTAGACCTTATTTGCTATGTTTTCAGAATCATTGCCATGAGAAGCTGTAACAGCTTCTTCTCCTTTTATATAGCAGTATCAAGCCTTCAAGGCTCTGGCTTTGCTGGGTAACATAAGTAGATAGTAACTTTTTGCCCTATTTAACTGGCCTGTTGAGTCTTTTTCTTGATAATTAAGTTCATCAGCTGGCTTTTAAAGTTTGGTCAGAACATAATTTCTATAGCCCTAGAGTATCAGATGAAATTAGCAGCTGTTTATCCTTACTCATTCCAATTATTTACAACTCTGGCTACATCATTCCTTTCTGTGCTATTTTCTTCAAGTTTCTCAATGACTTTAATTGGATAAGGCTCAATAAATTTAGGAGCAAATACTTAAATGTTTATATCCCAGCTTTCCTCAGAAAAAATTTATGCCTTAGGCCTAATCTCTGCATCTTTAACATTCCAGTTGTTCAGTATCTGCAGTAATGTGTCCTAGCAGAATGATAAAAAAAGATGTAAAAATAGAATCTTCATATACTATCTACCTCCATATGTTGAGATGTTGGTGATGAATGGGATAGGACAAAAAGAAAGAATGCTACCTTCATTTAAGGAGTAATTAAAAGTAATCCCATGTTATGGTAGGCTGTGCAATCTGATCTCCAGATGCTCCTTGTTTCTTAAGTCTTACAAGACAAACGAAACCAAACCAAAGATGAAAATAAAGAGTGAAGAAAAGGATAGAGCAGATAAGCAGTCAGCACCTAATCTGAGGGTTTCTTGGTAGTGAATGAGCTAACAGGGTGATAAGGGAGGAAAAGGGACACTAAAGAAGCAGAGAGAGGGAGAAAAGGGCATGGACAGGTCAAGCACATGGCACCAATGGGGTTATGGTTCAGTTTCCTTATTGGAGGATGCTCTGGAAGGCTGGGAAAACTGAGGCCATGAAAGCACTGCAGTAGCACTGACCCACACCCGCCGAGGGAGGGAGGTGGTCTGAGGAAGTCAGGGGTAGCAGCAATAACCTTCACACACAAAACCCACCAGGTGGGCTATACAGAACCTGCTTCTGCTGGGCTAACACGGAGTGCTGCTTCCCCTCTGCTGCCTGTGTACTGGGCAGGGCCATACACCCTGCAAACAAGGAAGCGGATCCAGCACTTTCTGCTCAAAAGGTCAGGGTTGCATAAGAGCTCAACCAGCACTGAACACCCAGGTTACAAGACAGTACTGGATTTCAGCACATGGTGTTTTGGTCTCCCTGGCTTGACAAACTAGTACAGGTTGAAATACTGTGAGTGATAGCAGGATATCCATGTGCAGGGAACAGTGTGTTGTTTTTTGCTTTCAAATATGTTTTGCATTTCATTCATTTGCAATTGCTTTTTCAGCATCATATAAATGAATCAGAATAACTGTGACTCAACAGGAATGGCATAAGCCTGGATGCTCTAATATCTAACATTTCCCACAGAACCAGTACCCTCATCAGTTTTATAACATGGGGAGATGAGAACCTGCCTGAACCAATGGTCTTCTTTATATGCATCTTATCCACCTTGCAGGTGGCCCCAATTCATCTATTTCTCATGATAGGTGTGCTGTGAATCCTGTTTGGAGGTGAGAGAGATACTAGGGATCTGTACAGCTTTTTCCTAATTTTTCAAGCAATAGCAAGACATCCAATGAAACAAGTTCTGAGATTCTTGTTCCTAATTCCTATGTAGCTTTACTCTGTTTTTTTGTTTTTGTTTTTTTTTGCTATTTTGTTCAGTCTAACAAAGAGTGTCCTTAGCAATCAAGTTTTACTTGGAGTGTATAGATTGTATCACAAGGAAACATAGACTGGGTACAAGGCTGATTCAAACTTTTAAATTAACACAATGCAAGAAATTGTTCTTCTATATGCCCCTGGTCTCCACTCACAGAAATGTGCAGTTATGTCTTTCAATTTTTAGGAACTGAACAGAAAATTTTAGGTTGCCTTTTGTGCACCTGGAATTCTTTGGGTTAAAAAAGAAACTTTAGGATGTTTGCTAACAAAACTGTTGAGGACTGGAAGGCAATGGTTAGCTCTCTTTTCTAACAAGAATAAAGCACAAAATCCATTTGTGCGCATTGCTGAGCCAATGGCAATTGTAGATCTGTTAGAAACAAGGAAACAAGAAACCCTGTGGATGTAATAGCAGCTCTCTGCCAACTTTGAAACCTAGCATGGCATGACTTGTTTACCAAAGATCATGGTTTTGAAGGACACAGGTCATGCAGGCTGGAACAACCACATTCTCGTCACTTAAAAACAAATTCTAGAAATGGAAAAATATTTTCTTGAAGTTATACAACACCTAGTTTGTTTATAGTATGTTTTAAGTCTGATTGCAGCTTGTCTTGAGCAGCAAAGCTATTAGAGTAGTTAAAGTAATGGAATGAACAAGCTAACACTTGCTAATACATAAACATTAATAGCTCATTAATAAGTTATGTTATGATCTGCCTTGGAGCATGATGAAAGATATGAAAAGAACTTAATGCCTTATCCATTGAGCAGTCCAGATACAAATTCTTTTGTTCAGAAGAAAACAATGAGGGCAAAAATATTCCCTCCAGTATCTGAGATTTTAGTTGCATTTTGTTTTGTTCAAAGATTATAATGATTTCAGTCGATAATCTCTTCTTTATACTCCTTGACATGAAAAGAATAGGGGAAGGTCAACCTGCATTTCTTTTGGATATCGTTCAGGTCCAGCCACTGCTGAGATGAAGGAGTGCTTATTTATACCTCTGTCAGCCATGTGAGCACTGATAAAACTGGAGATCCTGACAGTCTAAAAACGTGATCACTAATGGTCAAGAGAAAATTTGACCAAGAATGACACCTTTCAGGGGACACATTATTTTCACAGCATTTTACATTTGAGAAATATCCTAAGTCCTTTATTGGTCATGAGTCACGCAGTGACAAGTCAGACTCATTCAGCTCATATATTCTGGATCAGATTGCTTTATATGCAAGCATGGCTGTTTTCTGTGGTTATTGATATTTAATACTAGAAATATTCTGTTCCCATATCCATAACTTACATGAGTGTGGTGGTCTCATATATAACAGGATAAGCACTTGTCAGGGCAGTTGCTTTCATATATTGCTTAGCATTAAAATACACAGACTACATCATCGCTGTATTTTTGTCCTTAGGACAAAGAACATGTGTGTTTTAGATTAATTTATGCAAGTGATCCCTTTAATATTTTCCCTTTCCTCATAGCATCCTGGCAACAATCTCAAAAAATTACTGAGTCCTTTTTTAATTACTTCTATTGATATCCTCACAATGAGATCTAAAGACAATGTGTTTTTCAATGGTTTCCTTAACTGTGCAAAACCTTTCTAAAAAGACTCAAGTCACTGTATCATGATAAAATTATTTCAGGTATGTATGCTTTCACTATTCTTTGTAAGACAACTTGTGATACAGCAAAACTTTTGGTTTTTCTTGGCATTGCCATAAAATATATTTGTAAAAGATGCACGGGTATGAAAGGAAAGTTTACATTCATTTCAAATGTGAATTTAGAAGGTTATTTTACTATTATTTTCTTATTTAATATTTTTCCACACCTATCATTAATGGCAGGATGTAGCCTCAGATATGACAATGTAATTTTCATCATCAGGAACATTGCATAACAAAACAGGTATTAAGGCATACTGCTTACTGGGATTGTTTGGGGTTTGATTTTTGATTTGGTTTTTGGGTTTGGGGTTTTCTATTAAGAGACCAAATCAAAGCATTTGTTACAGCCAAAATCTCTGAAGAAAAAAGATACTATCTGGCAAAAATCTTTGACTATTTTGTATTAGATTAAGCATTTTTTTTTTTCTTTTTCTGACATGTCCCTAGGCATCTAAACTGCCTCATGGTTTATGCTACAAAACGAACCTATTCTTTAGCTATATTTAATCCATACAAGGAGGAAATACCAGGTTGTAGATTTTCCATTGGGACATCCCCTTTTACTGTATGAAAGCACAAGATGGTGTAGCGGAGAGAGATAAGACCTTGGGGCTGGAAGGCTTGAATTGTTTTCCTAGCCATTTCTACAAGATTTCACTCCTCCATGCCTCAACTTCACCATCTGGAAAAAAGGGACTAATAGTACAAACCTCTTTTGTAAAACAAACAAGCAAACAAAGAACCTCTTTGAGTTCTCCTGGTGAGAACATAGCTACACAGAGAGAGTTTTATTATTATCAGCATTATCGGCTGGGCTCCACAGTTGTACAAATCCTGCAGTAATCACTTCCTTCCTTGTTTTTTTTTCAGAATAGAGAGGTCGAGGCTGTTTAAAATGCCAGTGTTATGCAGAGGATATGCCTGCATTCTTGTTTGTCTAGAACGCCATGTTTCTCACATTAAAATTTATGAAACAAAATTCCAATTAATCATGTTGAGAGAGTGGATTTTGTGGGGCAGCAACACAGAATGCACATTGCTCAGTTATCTGGCCCTCAGATTTGAATTCCTATGTCATATCCAGCTTCAAAGAAGACACTTCTTTTAATTTTGCTCTATGCAGAAATTATAATTGATATATCCACAGAAAACTGCCCCCTTGGGCCCCTAAGGATGTTACGGGGTTTTTAAAAACTTATTTAAAAATATGTATTTATTTTTTGGGGTGGTATTATTGGCTACTCTATTTTTCTTCTTAGTAAAACCCTTTCCCTTCTCTGGACCAAATATATGAAATTGATAGAGAACAGCTGCTGTTCAGTCTGCTGGAGTTTTATAACATGTTATCAAACCCTTTGAACACAGCTGGTAAACAGACGCTCCTCAGAGCATGCATGCCTGCAGCTCTCTGTCTTGAAAAGGTAAGACAGTCGTTTGGGGGGAAATCTCCAAAGCAGTACAGATACTGCATCAGAAGCCTTATATGCAGGGAGTGTATGTTCTGCACATATGGGGTTCAACCAGAGGTTGAAATTCACATGTTAGTTGGGAGATCTGAACTAGAAGTGAAGTCAGCTTCCACAGAGGGATTTGCCGGGAATTACAGAACTTCAGCAATGAATCTTTGAACAGGTTTTCTCTCTGAACTCTTTATAAGAAGCATTGGTAAAAGGCCGGTGTACTGCCGGGATATTACTATGTAAACACGGAGTTATTGTGTGATTGCCCTGAAATCCTGAGTACTCAGTGGAGGTGGTCTGTTGACAGAGGTGTTAATCTTGGTTTATATGGTTTTCTATCCCCTGTGGCTTTCTGCTACATGCAAGTATTCCTGCAAAGCAGATAACTCTCAGATCCTAAGAGGATTTCTGGGAATACCGCAGCAGTTTTCTAGGCAGAGCAGAAATGCATTGAAATGCCACTGCTGAAATGGGGTGGCAGCTTTGCCCTGCCTAAGGGATCCCCTGATCACAGACTGCAAAAGCTGCAGTTTCTCTGGCAGCCACTACAGCTGTTTCCAACAGAAACAGTGTGGCTGTTCTTCGTGGCCAAAAAGTAGAAATAGCAGGGCTCTCTGGCAAGCTCCTGGAGCCAACTGTGCTTTCTTGTGGGCACCACCCAAAAGCATGAGACTCACAGGGCTGTGAGTGTTGTCAACTCTCTCATCCTGAAACTGAGCAGGCTCTTTATCTGGGAAGTAAATACACCCAAGAGGTCTATTGCATTGTCAGATGCATTTAACACCTGTGAAAAACCCGTGGTGATGCTGCTGCTTTGCAAATATTATGTGACAAGGCTGACAAATGACTTAAGCAATGACGTGACTGCTCTACCACATTTTCCAAGGTGGTAAACCAGAGAGGAAAGTGTGCATCATTCAAGAGGTGTTGTTGGGACATCTGGTTTTCATATAGATAAAAATAGATGCTATCAAATGACTGCTCAGTAGGCTACATGGTCTTATTTTGTTCCCAGCTGATTATCTGCCATATCAGAACATCCACAGTCATGCAGGCATGAGGCTCTTGCCTTCAAGGCAAGAGCAGGAGTGGAAATCTTGATATATGAAAAAACATGCAAAGGGCCAGTAGGATGTACCTCTTGTGTATCAGACTACTGTTTCACGTACTTGGGGGTGTAATTCAGATTGATCAGCCAACTCCACATTGCGAGATGGCAGATTTGGACCATTGCTCTCAGCTCTTCGGAGACAGTGAACCACAACTGCTATGAAGTTAAGGAAAGCAGAGTATAAGTTTCCTTCAGAATGAATACATAAACCATAAGTTTTGGGATACTTCATATGTGGGTTGTTCTGGACCAAAATAAAAGATCTTATTTATTTTCCCAGTAGGAGATTCAACATCTCTACATAGTTAGGAGATTTCCTGATTTTAATTTTTTTTTTTTTTCATTTTTCAGAAACTGAAATAACTTTTCCAGTTAGTTCTGGAAAAGCTTACTTTTCATAAGTTTGTAGCAGGCAGGGAAAATATGGGGAAAAATGCAATATTGTCCAAAAATGTCACTCTTATGGGTCATATTTGAGTCATATTGGCTTGAGCCAGACTAACTGATGATGTAAATCTAAAATTTAGTGAGGGATCCAGTTGCTGGAATGTTCTTTGCTTTGAAAGGAAAGGTTAAAGATCTTAATAGTCATAACGCGCTGGCATGTTAAGATTCTGGAGAAACAATGATACTAAACAAAATTTTAAGCTTGTCCCACCACATCAGTCTAATTTCCACAGAAGCAGAAGCAGAAAAACTTGTTTTGCATATGCTCAGAGAAAAAATTACTTATGGCTGCAAACTGTGGAAAAAGAAATCGAAAATCAGCAGAGAAAATGGTAAACAGTAGTCAGCTGTAAACCCAATAGTGGGAACAGAAGAAGGAAAATTATGAAGCACTTAGCAAATTAAAGAAACTAAATGAGGCTTAGATAATATATGACACTGATTGTAAAACAGCATTAACATCTTCCTTTGGCTGACAACATAAGGCAAACAAAGCCTTTCTTCCATCTATTAATTGCTCATTGTTCTTGTAAATGAACAATAGCTGTAAGCAGATTGAGGAGGGCTATCAGTGCAGCATCAGGTCATGATCACACTTACTGAAGGATGAATAAGAATTGTATCTGGCCCCTCAGAAGTGTACCTTTAGCAACAATTGCAATACTGAGCCAGAATAAATTACTTATGGAAATCTATGAAGCCCATTAGGCTATATTTTTGCCAGCTTGTGTCTCAGAACAATCAATTAGAGTCTTCAGCCATAGAGGGATTTTTCCTTTGGCTTAAAATGTAACTAAGTGTCAACAATTCATTGCATTTGCATAGGGAAAAGACTTAGATATGTTTTCAGGTTCTGTATGGTTAAAATGCATGTCTTGTCAAATAAATTCAGCCATAAGCATACTGCAAATAATGTGCAAATCTCTTCTTCCTTATTTGCTGAGTTACCTAATCTGTTTTTTCTTTTAAACTCATACTTGATCTGTTTTGCTACACTTCTTTTACTAACGGATAAAAGACAATTATTTCTGTTTGCCATCTAAAGCCTTTCAGCTAGTAAAACAATTACTTAAACTCTACCTTCATCTGACATAGCTGTTGACGCAATATGTGGAAATTTACAGCTGCTGCCAAGAGTCACAGGGTTCAGAGAAATAACAAATACTGAGAATACACTTATCAAAGTAAGTGGGAGAGAAAAACAGTAGACTACATAGATACAGAAATACATCTTGTCTCTAAAATGGAAGGAACCCCCATGTTTCATGGCGTTGTTAGAATAAGAAGTTCTGCCTCCCGCAAAGGCTTGAGAAGCATTTATAAAATGCTTAGCTGTGGAAAATCACAATTTTCAGTGAAGTCAGTTGTAAGCCTGTCTGGATCATCCACCCAATAACATAGAAGTAAGGCAAAGAAAAGATGATCTGAGTTTAGCAATAGTAGGGCAACCCACCCCGGTTGGTAAGGAAGGGTGCTGATATGTGATTTCAGGTCAATGGCTGGAGACTGGAGTAACTTTACTGAGGTTCCATGGAAAAGGGGACTTCCTTCATGGCCTTGGATTTGACACATGCTTTATTTCCTCATTTCAAACACATGGAGGCCCTTTTACAACTCCTCTTTTGCACTGGCTTGCACAGTCATCTTTAAGCTATCCTGGTAAAAAGACTCTGACAGGAAAATATGCACAGATTAACTGTATTAAAGCAATCGCTTATTGGCTAATGCACAACATTAAAAAAAACATAGCTGAGATTTACTGAGCTATTTGGGTAAGTGTTAGTGTGTTCACCATGCTAGATAGAGCAGCTTTAATAAAGAAAATGTTAACCACACCACTAAATCCTACATTACCATCACTGAAATGGAGCACATTATTCCTGATGACCTATTTGGTCATGACCTTCTTCTGGTGACAACTGAATGCAGAAATCACTGCGAGAAGGAGAGGAAATCAGACCTAAAATGCTTATGAAAATGCTTATGCCTATGAATGGAAGCACAGCTTTGAACTGAGACAGTCCATTATTTGGCGTGTGCCTTTCCCTATTAAAGCATCACATCGCTGCACTGATCACAGGAAAGAACAAGCTTCAGGATGGTGTTCACCTGGGTGTTGTGACTATTTTAAGGCTTTGCTTGTCATTTCTGCCCTTCCCTAACACATTTGAATCTGGGACGAAACAATGACTTCACTTGTTTAATATGCTTTCCTACTTACATAACTTCTTAATTTCTTAGAGTCATAGAACCATGCAATCATTTAGGTTGAAAAAGACTCTTAAGTTCCAAGTCCACCAGTAAACCATGCCACTAAATGCCACATGTATCCATCTTTTAAATACCTCCAGGGATGGAGACACAATGATGCCTTAAGTTTTAGTTTTTCTATTTTTCAAATCCTGTACTGCTAGCATAACTCTGAAGTTTTCTGTAGCTTGTTAAGTGCTGTTTTCTCATGTTAAGATAGACATAACAAACCCCTGTAACTTGCTCTCCTAGGACATCCAGAACAAGAACTGTAAACCATCATCTTGGGGAGAGGAGGCCAAGCTTGGGGAAATTACATCATTGGCTGGGTTCTGGTTGGTGAATTTATGCTGATATCAAAGTGTGAAGAACTCGTGATCTGTCATCCATTTTGGGATCCACTGAGGAAGGACCCTCTAGAGCCCAAAGTGTGCACCTGAAGGCCTTTCAAATAAAATACCACCTTTTTTCCTTTACTCCTGTCCAGTCTCTGTTTCCAGGTAGCCAGATAAGGCATAAGACCAGTTCCCTGAGCAGCCTGTGTCAATGCTTGAAAATCCTTGCAGCGAAGATTTTTTTCTGATATTCAATCTAATCCTCCCTGGGCACAACTGGATCCATCTCCTCTTGTCCTGTCTCTTGTTACATAGGAGAAGAGACTGACCAACCCCCACCTTGATATACTCTCTTTTCAGGTAGTTGTAGAGAGTGATAAAAACCCCCTGAGCCTCCTTTTATCCAGCTCCCTCAGCTGCTCCTCATAGGACTTGAGCTCCAGACCCTTCACCAGCTTTGTTGCCCTTCTCTGGACTCACTCCAGCCCCTCCATGTCCTTCCTGCAGTGAGGGTCCAGAACTGGACACAGCACTCGAGGTGCGGCCTCACCAGTGCTGAGTACAGGGGGACAATCCCTGCCCTGGTCCTGCTGTCCACACTATTGCTGGTACCGGCTAGGATGCCATTGGCCTTCTTGGCCACCTGGGCACACACTGGCCCATGCTCAGTTGGCAGTGACCAACATCCCCAGGTTCTTTTTCTAATGAGCATCTGCCAGCCACCCTTCCCAAAGCCTGTAATTCTTCATGGGGTTGCTGTGACCCAAGTGCAGGACCCAGCATTTTGCCTTGTTTAACTTCATACAATTCTTCTCAGCCCTCCTATTGTTGCTGGTGTAGCAATAGAAATATTTTTTATTGTCTTTTATGGCAGTAGCCAGATGAAACACTTGCTGCAGGTTGGTTCTTCTAATCTTCTTCCTGCATAACCTCGTGACATCCTTGTAGTCCTCCTGAGTTTCCCACCCCTTCTTCAAAAGATCATACTCTTTCCTTTTTTCCTGAGTTCCAGAAAAAGCTCTCTTCCTATCCAGGCCAGTCTTCCCCATTGGCTCATCTTTCAGCTCACGGGGACTGCCTTCTCCTCCGCCTTTAAGATTTTCTGCTTGGAGAACGTCCAGTATTCTTAGGATTTTCTACCAAGGGACTCAGTCAACCAGGCTCCTAAACAGGCCAAAGTCTGCCCCTGGAAGGCAATGGTAGCCATTCTGCTGGTACCCCTCCTTATTTCTCTGAGAATTTTATGATCACTACACCCAAGGTTGCCTCCAGACATCACTTTATCCACCAGTCCTTCCCTGTTCACAGACAGGAGGCCCAGCAGACACCTTCCCTAGCTGTCTCTCTTGCCAGGTGTGTCAGGAAGTTACCTTTCACACACTCCAGGAACCTTCTGGACTGTTTCCTCTCTTCTCTGTAGTGATTTGAACAGACATCTGCTAAGTTGAAATCTCCCTCAAGAACAAGAGTTAGTGATTGTGAGACTTCTCCCAGTTGCTTACAGAATTTGTCATACGTAGGCTAGGTTCAGCCAGCACTTGGAAATGTCTGAAAAAGGCAGTTCTCCAATGACATCCATGAAGGCAAAAACCTTACCTGATTTACCTGCACGTGGCTAGAACAGATGGTGTGTAGTGTCAGAGTTGGAAAACTCCATATTGCTGACTGCAGGGTTCAAATGGTAACAACACTGTGATTTGGAAAACTCTTCATAGATTGCAACAGGAAACTTGTGGTTTTACATGTTGCAGTTTTTATTTGTGTGAGAAACACCCAGGAGAACGTCACAACTTTGCATCTCTGTGGTGGCATGGATATAACAGGAGTAAAAGAGCAAGACCCATATGAAATCTGCTAATTTCAGTTTCGGTTGACAGCTCTGTAATCCTTGTCAATATCTTTGACAAACCTTATGGTATTGCAATTTTCTTGATGACATTTGAAGGGGAGAAAGGCTGGAGTTATCAGTTTGATATGTCATTCAGTATATCAAAATAGTCAAGTAATCTGCCTGTGGATATTTTACTGTGTGTTGTGATTTGACACTGGCCCAATGCTAGGCACTCACAAGACTTGCTTGCTCACCCTGCCCTGCCCCAGCTGGGCAGAGGAGGGAGAGGGGAAAAAAATTAACGAACACTTCATGAGTGAGATAAGGACCAGGAGAAACACTTCAAGGGCAAAACAGGCTCAACTTAAGTTGCGAAGTAAATTTATTGCTAACAGAATCTGAAGAGGATAATGAGAAATAAAATAAGCCCTTAAAACACCTTCCACCCCCCAGCCCCTCCCTCCTTCCCACCGACAGTGCAGAGAGACAGAGCACAGGGGTTTGGTCAGTTCACCACCGAGATTTCCTCCCACTGCTCCGGGAGAGGAGTCCTCCCCTGGGAGGCTGTGGGGTCCCTCCCACGGGAGACAGTTCTCTGTGAGCTTCCCCGGCCTGGGTCCCCTCTCACGAGCAGCAGCCACACCGCACCTGCTGCAGCGAGAGCCCCTCCCAGGGGCACACAGGGCTCCCAAAACTGCTGTGCCGTGGGTCTCTCTTCCACGGGGTGCACTCCTCCAAGGACAGGCTGCTCCAGCCTGGGAGCAGGGCCCTCTCTCTCCACTGGGTCTCCACTGGATCACAGCCTCCTCCAGGTATCCACCTGCTCTGGCATGGGCACCTCCCCACGGGCTGTGGGTGGATCTCTGCATCCCCCGTGGATCCCCACGGGCTGTGGGTGGATCTCTGCATCCCCCGTGGATCCCCATGGGCTGTGGGTGGATCTCTGCATCCCCCGTGGATCCCCATGGGCTGCAGGGGCACAGCTCCTTCACCATGGTCTGCACCGTGGCTGCAGAGGAACCTCTGCTCCGGCGCCTGGAGCACCTCCTCCTCCTCCTCCTTCTCCACTGACCTTGGCGTTGCCATGTCGTTTTCCCTCACGTGTCCTCACCTCCTCTTCTCTGACTAGAACCCAGAATCTTGTGACTTTGTTTTGATTTTCTTCTTAAATATGTAATCCCAGAAGTGTTACCAACCTCTCTCATAGGCCCAGTTTTGGCCAGCAGCATGTCCATCTTCAGAGCCATCAGCCACTGGCTCTGCTGGACATGGTGGGAAGCCTCCGGCAGCTTCTCACAGGAGCCACCTTTGTGGCTCCCTGTCTTGGAGTGACTTTTGTCTTAGAGTTTATCCTTTGATAGTTTATCCTATATTGTCTGCCCATGCCCAGAAAAGTGAATTATATACTTTCCTATGTCTTTAAACAGAGCCTGAAACAGAGGAAGAGAACAGCCCAGACAGAGTTCTTCAAAGTTACACAAAGATAAGCGAAAAGGCAGTTTTTTTCTTTAGGTTGATTCCGGCTAGCTCTCAGCGCTGCTCCTTTTGGGAAGAGACGAGAGACGGAATTTTTTTTTTTTCTTCTTTTTTTTTCCTCCTCTTTGAGATTTTGTTTCTTCCCCTTCTAGACTTAGAGCCTCAGAAGATCAGGACTTCACTGGGAAGTGTTTCCCCGGCCTGCAGGGGGGTTTCCCCAGTCAGACACCTCTCCACTCCGGGAGCAGAGAGGACACACCCTTAAGAAGACTTTGTTTCAGGTTTTATTTTTCCCTCTCTCACAGATAACAATTCATTTGTCTAACATTAGTGTCCTTTTCCTGTGTGTTTTATTGTTTAGTTAAATAAATAATTTTTTTTCTTTTTACTTTCCTCTGAGACATTTTCTTTCCCGAACCTAGTAAAGAAAAAGACCTACATTCCGTCAGAGGATATTTCCTCCTCTGCATTTATCTCAAACCGAGACACTCCCCTGCTACCCAAAACCAGGCTGTGCCAAACCAATACATCGTGTCAGCGTGCTGTGCAATCAGAACTGGCATAATTAAGAGTAGTAGATATCTAATGGGAAAAGCAGATTTTAATCAGATTGTTTACTACCCGGGCATCTGGAGAGCTTTCACTTGCCTGGTTTTTAGTTTCAACAGGAATAGATACAACAAATTATTCTCCAGGGTATTGCTTGGTTTCATGAACCTATCTGACTTTCAGGCTTTCAATAGCTTATGCAGAGGGGAGTAATGAAGAAAATGGGTTTTAAAGTCATTTGTCCATCATGGAGATGACTTTTGTAGTTTGTGGGCCCAGAAAATATAGATATTTTCCAAAGACTTTTGAAATCCATCTGGGAGGTGTCTCAACACCAAGGATTGCCTCTAATAGAGGGAAAAACATAGACCTGGCACAGTATTGTAATTTGAAACACCGTACTAGCTGATGGAAAAAGGAAAATGTTCTCAATGTTTTTGCATCAAAATCCACAGTACTTATGCCCTATGGGCACTGTGAAGATGCTGTAATTTTTAACTGAGCACTTGAAATTTCTTCTCTCAAATTACTCAGGCAAGAAAAGATTTTTTTTGTGTTGCCTGGCTCAGACTGCAGTACAGCCCATGAAAGGGAGAACATCTCCTCAGATTAATGAGCCACTCAAATTGTGTCTGTGTGTCTGTGTGTGTGTCTGTGTGTCTGTGTTTGTATTTTTTCCTCTGAGACATTTAATAAGCAAATAACAGCTGCACTCCTGTTCTTTAGTCCTGCCCAATTATCAGATCTGCAATCAGCATGCTAGAGAGCACAGGTTATGGGATTGTTATTGTGACTGATAAAACCATTGTAGGACCTTACCTTAAATGACAGTTATTTTTCTGAGAAAGGAGAAAATATAGGATGTGGCTGGACATATTTTTATTGCTAATCATGTTCTGATTGCTCTGAAGGTTCCCTGGTCATGATATGTACAGTACTTGTGTGAACTGTGTAACATTACAGTGAAAAGATGACCAAACCGTGTTATCAAGAAGTACGAATTTTGGTGCAGAGTAGGGCATTAGTCCTTAAAACCATATTGTTTAGAGGGTACATCAGCATGCCCAGTGCTCAGTGTTATCATGGCAGCCTGGCACACAATTGATGACACCCATTCACTGCCTGAAGCTGAGGATAAATAGCACAATGAAGGTAAGATTAAACAAGAAGTCAGAGTGATTCACCAACTGGATTAGCAAAACAGAAAAATCCATGAGGCTTTCCATGACCTCCCACAGGCTTTTGTTTTCCATGGAGCTGAGAGTGCATAATTTCCAGTGGACGGTGTGAAACAATGCAATGTAGCTTCACGGAGTGAGGGGCAGTCTGAGGCATAACCCCACTGCTGCCTATGCTCAGTAGGGCCCACCCCTCAGTCACACCCCACTTCTGCTTTTAGACAGAAAGGAGGACTGCAGGCAGCAGAAGGGAAGAATTTGGATTGCATGCTGGCTGCAAGTGAAGCCCTTCTGCAGGGATTTCAGGTTCTAGCTTGACTTGGTTGTGTATGCGTGGTTGTTCTCACTCTGAATTTTAATGCTCTGGTTTGAGTTCAGCCCAATCTGGCAAAATAGAGCAGCCTTGACAGTAATTATGTTTCATGAAAAAGGTTCTCTGGGCAGAGAGAGGGAACACTATTAGCGCCTTCACTAACTGTACTGCTCTAGCAAGAGTTGTGGGCATCCAGAAGGAGAGAATCCAATCAATGAATCTCCATCCATAAGAAGGTGTATGGGAATGGCTCTTGACCCTTTGAACTTGCCTCTCACATTCCAAGCTGAAATGGCAGTTGGATGATTGAGATCCCCACAGAGAAAGGAGTAAAAAGAAATTGAAGAAAAGGGAAAAGGCAATACACAGAGAACAGCCAGTGGGAATGATGAATTTCTAGACCTTGTAAAATCAGGAAAACAATGGGAGCCAGAATTGTGTATGTATTCAGAGCTTACAGACTTTAGCATAGCTAAAGATTAAAAAAGAAAAACCAGACAAATATTGTTTTCACTATTTCATGAGGTAGATGAAAGGTGAGAAGTGAATAAAACATGATTGCCAGTAAAAACAGTCATTGGAACAACTGATAAGGTAATTTCATGTAAACCCAATACAAACTACGCCTGAAAATGAGACTGGTTTATTTTACCTGTGGCCAAGAACTAGAGGGGCAACCAAAGCACTTTTCAGAGCAGGGATATCTGATATTTTCATGTAACTTTGGAAGGATTTTTAAATTCCTTAGCTGAAAGACAGGATCATTTGTTGTACTTGTGACTTCAGCATACAAGAATTATTCTTGAGAAAAACAGATTACTCTCCAGAAATACTTTCGAAAAGTGGGGACAAATGAACTATCTGGGGAAAGGATTAAATTCATGGCAGACATTTGAGCAGAGAAGGCAACAAGCACTACAAGAAATCTAGGAATCAGGCCAGAGGGAGTCATACTCTTCTGTTGCAGAACCACTGCTCAGAGCAAAAAAAAGAGAATACTTAGGGTGCAAGAAGGCAGGAAGTGAAAGGCATCATATGTACTTTCTTCTGACAATAAGCAAACAAGGAAAAAGGAAAAAGACAGTACACACAGTGTGTAGAGATATACTGCAGGAGGGCACATGCAGTATGACTGGAGACACTCTTTGCACCTCCACTGGAGCAGGTGATTTTCTCTCAGGTTCAAAGCTGATCAGTGGACATCCTTTCTTTCTTTCTTTCTTTCTTTCTTTCTTTCTTTCTTTCTTTCTTTCTTTCTTTCTTTCTTTCTTTCTTTCTTTCTTTCTTTCTTTCTTTCTTTCTTTCTTTCTTTCTTTCTTTCTTTCTTTCTTTCTTTCTTTCTTTCTTTCTTTCTTTTCCTTCTTTCCTCTTACCATGGCTCTCCTGGAGCAACAAAGAAGGCATGATCTCCTTTCTTACCCAAACCTTTCAATACACTATAGTATTTTCTCTTTGAAGCCAGTTATCCAAAACTGTAATGTTCCACACAGATTTCGCTCTGAGGTGCTGATGCAAAATTTACAAAACTGAATAGACAGATCTTGTCCACAGTATGTTTCAGGTTAATATGATATGTCTACAGCGTCAGCCATGAACAGGTGTGATCTTGTTCTCAAGTTCATAGTCATATCTAGTATGCACAGTAGATGCAAAAATATTAACTCAAGCATATGTGGAGAGAGAGTCTAGATCTCTCCCAACGAGTTTAGCAGCACCAGGGCTCTGGCCTCCGTATGGTAATGCAAATGTCTTTAAACTTAATTTTTGCATTGTCTTCAGCATAGCTTTCCCTTGTGTAACATTCTCACAATTTCCAGCTTTCTAAGAAATTTCCTAAAATTTGCTTTCCCAAATTGTAGTTTGGATGTTGATAAGAAGACTTAGGTGGTTCACGTGGTTTAACAAGTATATTGCTGGACTATACTAGCTGGCATCAGGAGCAGAGATAAAGGCTTGTGTCTGCTTGGTTTGCTAGTAAAGATACAGGCTGAAAGAGAAAGGTCAGTCGTGGTGACATTGCATGTTAGCATTCGACCCTGCAGGTCAGCCTCAAACGAGCTGTCTCACTAAACTCTGCTCCAGACAGAGGTACTCCTAGGTCAGCTACTTCTGTACAATGTGAGCAGCAGCCAGCACACCAGCTCCTGAAAGCTTGCATGGGCAGGCATAGAGACATGGTGGTCAGCCCTTCACACCTCACAATGGGAAACCACATGGAAGAAAAAGAAAATTACTAATCATAACATATCATCACCAGCTATTAAAAAGTATGTTGAGCCTGGCTGTACAGAGAAAACCAATACAGTTTTTTGTCTCTACTTTTTCTCAAAGAGTTACTTCTACAACTGAATTTATCTCAGTGCAGTGGTGATGCCTGGCCTAGGAACCCCCAGGCAGTGTCTGTGCTGCTCAGAGGGATGACATAGGCTATGGCTCAGCCAAAGTGTGCTATTTCAATAACAGAAACCAAACCCTGTGTTTGAAAAAAGATGTTTCTTCCAAGTGTTGGAGGGGAGAGTTGATATTTGTCAGCTTAAAAAACACATCAGCTTGCCATCAAGTCTATGAAAAATAATCTTTTTTTTCTTGAAAACAGTCTTTTGATTCCTGTTTGTTAGATGAAATCCATTTGCCAATATTTTGAAGTTACCTTTTGGTTTGTTTTCAAAGATAAAATGTTTTTTTAAAGAACTGTAAACAGAGTGCTAGGGTCATTTTTTTAAAATTAAATTATCTTAGAATTGTTTATAAACCTCCTCCAAACCGTCACAGAATTGAAATAAGGATCGTAATGAGCTCAGTGGATATTGGATCACTAAGCCTAGCTCATCCAAGACTGCAGTGATCTGTTAGCTGGTTTTCTTTACTTTTCTCCCTTAGAAGCTCTCCAAAAATGGCTCCAATATTTTCCAGATATGAATGGCATGCTCTTTTTTTCTTTTTTTTTGTATTGTTTGCTCTGTTTATTTTAATGTTTTATTATATCTTTAGAGTCAAATAATTAATATTTATTAACTAGCTACCCCCACAACAAAACCTTTTAAATATGAGTGGCACTGCTCATATTGACTGCTACTTCTGAGAGTTTAGAAACGTCTTTCTGTAAACTGCATGTTTTTTCATGTTGGGGAAGATCAATGCAATTGGTCACACATGAAAAGGCCTTTTAAATTCATTGTCTCCAATTATAATAGCAATTGTGGAGGAAGGTGTCTTTTTGCATGGAAATTTATCCAGTTGACATTTGCAAAGAATCCATTCATGCACATTTGTACCTCTGTTGAAAGCATTCTTCAAGTCAAAGGAGTCCTTGAAAAATTGGGCTGGTAACTTGGAAGCAAATTTTCAAGTTATAGAAGCACAAAGCCTTCTCGTGAGTGATGGCACTTGACTGATCCTTCAGTACATAAAGTCTGTGCTTCAGATAAAGATAATATTAATTAGTTTCTCCAAAAGCAAGCTTCAGATCATGAGCAGAGTTCCTGAGAAAACTTATAACATCAGTATCTTGATATTTTGGCAGCTGTCTTCCATGTCTTATATTGGAAGTAATTTTACACACGAGAAGAAGCAATACTAGTACTTCCGGAAAAGGAAACAAGACATCTCACTTCTAAGTTCATTTGCCTTGTCAATGAGAAATTAAACAGAATCCTTCTACCTCTGCTGTGCTTCCAATAAACACAACCTAAAGACTGCAGCCCAGAACCACAATGCAAAATGTCACAACTGTCAACATTATTGTGATGCTATATCCATGCAGGACGTGATTCTTCCACATTCTTCTTTTGAAAGATCTTGGTTTACCCTGCAGCCTGGTACATTTAGGCTTGTGTATAGGCAATGGGGAGCCCTGGTGGTGTAGTGGTTAAGCATCTGGCATAGCAATTGCTGGGGCCCGGGTTTGATTCCCGGTCGGATGCTCCCCGGGCAGGCAGAGCTCGTTAGCCCGGCAAGGGGGCAATCTGCCTACGTCCTGAGGAGGAACTCAGCTGCCACTGTCCAGAATCGCTTTGGCCCGGCAGATTGAACCTCGGGATTAAAGGGTGGGCTCAGATCTGCGCGCCCTGTGTCTCACCTAAAAAATCCAGTGCGCAGGCTGGGAGGTCTGAAAGGAAAAAGAGGCCTCCCCCGGATCTTCGTACGCGAAGGCTGGCCAGCAGCATAGGCAATGGCATTGAAGCTAGGACTTCCCTGACTACTCAGATAAGGGTCATATCGGGGGTTTCAAAACTTCTAACATATTTGGACTTTCAGGCTACTGCATACTGCACCAATATAATAACAAAATCAATTTGATTAAATTGATGTACATTTGGGTAACATCCCAAAATTGCTAGCAGTGTTTCCCATTTCTAGGGAAACTTTGAAACATGCAAATAAAAGCAGTCATAATTAGAAAAAAAAGAAAAAAAGTTTTAGTCTTTTTCTTTATTATTTACTTGATTTAAAACAGAAAGTGTTGGACAAGTGTAATTACTACTGTTGTAAATAGCACCATCTATAATTATGCTATTAGGCAATCCTCGTGTGAAACAGCAGCACTTGTTATGGAGGTTTTATGTTATCTTCAGTTCTAGAAATAAGGCATAGTTTGTTTCACTGAAAAGGCTCCTTTAATAGACAAATCTATCTGTTACATCTGGTTTATCAGGCAAACACACATGTTGTTTCAGCTGACAGCTGAAAAACCACGGTGCGCTCTAATGAAGCCAAGTGTATTCAATAAAGGTCCTAAATTCCTGGCAGAGAGACAAACTGTTCAGGATTTTCAGTGAGACACTAATGGAGATCTGGTAGTGCATTTTAAAAATTTTATTCTCCTTTAACGTCATATAAAACCATTTCATAGACTGCATAAATGTTCCTTATTGTTTTACTTTATTGTCAGTGTCCAAGTAATAGTCCCACTTTCAGTAAACACTATGCAGTTCAGTAGCTGAGTGCCAGAGTGTTGGTTTATTGTTCTGGTGAAAAAATGCATTTTATATGATTTAGAACAAAGAAATATTCAGTTGAAAATTTTTAGTGGCTACTAGTAGAGGATAAGAAAAGGAAATCCTATACTGTCATCATGCTTTTAATTTTCCACTCAGTCTTACAAAAACATGAGAAAGAATTATAGGAGAGAAAATCCACTTAAATACCCATAGAAATACAAAAAGTTATCCTTTTTCTTTTTTTTTTTTTTTTTTTTAAAAAGGAATTTCAGGAAGATGCAATACACAACAGTAGGTTTAGGAGGAAATCATAATGAAGTTTTAGGATCATGCCTTTCTCTTCTGGAGACCTCCTGACTAGTCTAGGTGTCCCTCAGGCTTTGGTTGCTGGTTACTGTTTCCTGGTAGCTGTCATCTAGGTCAGGGAGATGAATTTATCTGGACTGTCCTCTCACAGTCACATGTGGCAATATTCAACATTGTCCTGCTTTTTCACTTGCCTTTGAATATGAATGAAGCTACAGTCTGGAATGGAACTGAATTATTTTGAATCAGCAATATTTAAAGTTGCACTGGGTAAGGCTGTGGAATAAAGTCAACTACGACTTTTATTATGCAGAGAAATTTCTGAGTAACTTAACTCTTCACAGAAAAAAACAGCATAATTGAGTGTATAATTGAAACCTTGTCAGAAGTTTAAGAAAAGCAAGGCAGATTAACCTGAAATTAAAAACTAGCTGAAGCTTGTAAGAAAAATAGATATGTGCATTAAGGTTCTCGTTTCTTTCTATTCAAAACATGGAATTGACAATCTGAAGCTGCAGGGTTTCATTTATCTATAGCACTTAATACCTGTGTACTCTTTTCCCATTGAAATGGAAGGTAAACACTTCAGAGAGCAGACATAGGTTGACTGAGTGGTTTCTCCATTGGATTCACAGTTTTTTAGCAGCTTTTCTACAGTGTTATTTTGATTTTTCTGTAAAAGAGAAAAAAAAATAGTAAATATTCCTACCCAAGGACCATGAAAAACACCTCCCTTACTTGCCATCTTCATAGATGATTTTTGCAGTAGTTTAGATCTAACTTTAGCATCTATGTAATTGGATTAGATTGAGATGAAACTGCATTAACATCGGGATAGAACTACATTAATTTATTATTTCATCCTAAATGTTTATTATTCTCAAGTTTTCTTCCAATAAAATTTTCATTCTTTGATGATTGTTTTGTTCATTTGTGTGCGGTTGTTTGATGAAGCCATTTTCCTGCAACACAAAGACCAGTAAGACAATCACTAGGAAAATACTCTGAAGACATAATATTTTTTTTCTTTCATGTCACTGCAGCCAGATTCCTTGATTCAGTGTTTCTTGCTACAGAGGAAGCAATTCAAACATAAAAATTGCAGATTTGCTTATGGCAAGGCCTTTTAGATGTACATTGAGTACAACTCTCCTTAAACAACTTGATGGGCAGCCAGGAAAAAGAATAGCAAAGGGTGTGATTGCTGACATATAAACTGAGCAAAACCACATTCACTGCTTATACTGAAGAAATATTTTATGGCCATGAAGACAAGATTCATCTCAAAGGATAGACTTTGTCACTGCAATGTAAAGTTTTTTGCCCTGCTCAGGCACTGCGTAAGAAATAGTTTTGCCATCTCTGACCTACAGCTCCTCATGCCCTTCTGCTCCCTGATATTGGAAAACTGGCTTTAGCCTCTTCTTCCCAAAGTGTCAATTAGATTGAAATTGATTTTCACACTTCTGTGACAGGTGTAGCAACTTGGGCAAAGATGACAGTGGCATTCTAATTTGCTTTAATGAATAAGGATTTAGCAGAATTCATGTAAACACGGTGCCTGTTATTCTGCATCACTCAATTTTTTGACTTTTTCAATACCCTGCTCTCCTCATCCTGTAGCATTTTGTTCTCTAAATTGACAGTTCATTCAACTTGCAAACACAGGTTGAACTTGGGTAGAATCTAACTTGCTGCTTCTAATTAATTTTTAATTTCACCAGTTTAATGAGAGGACCACTGTGAAAAGAGGATATCTTGAAAGATTTAATTGCATTTGAGACTTACTAGGATGGAGTCAGTGCCTGACAATTTCTCATTGTTTATTCTTAAATCTTACTCTTCATGTGTGTGTTGCTGACACTACCATCTCAAGTCATGATCAGTAGCAACAGTGATTCTGGACCCTTAAAAGTGGAAGCACTTTTGAGAGCACTGTGAGCAGCAAAACTTAATATTAAATTATTTCTCCTCTCCATATTTCCCATTGGTGAGTTGGACTTTTTTTGACAGGAAAAATAGTAAGATGTATACTGCTTGAGAAGAGGTTTAGATCTTGCCACTGAAGGAGAAAGATCAATTCAATTTATGCTGCATGAGGCCTGAGGGAGCTATTCACAAAGCTGAGTTGGTATTATTAGCACAGCTGTGATTCTTTGAGTTCTCTCTGCCGATTTTAGGTGACATGTGAATGGAACTGCCATGCCAATAATGGAATGTGGGCTAACAGTGCCATGCACAAGCTTCCAGCACATCTCTGTCCCGCAGAAGGTGAATGGTTTTATGGGGACCCCAGATGCTCCCTCAACTGATGAGACAACATCAGCATTTATAAACCTATTGTTTCATTTTAAGATGGCCAAGGAAAACACTCTAAAATAAGCTGCGGCAGCTTCAGCAATGAAAAGAGCAAAAGTAAATCAATTTGAGCAATTAACAAGCCATGTCTAGATAGATAAACTGGGGTTTGACATATGCAGGATTTAAACACAATGATGATAAGAGAGCAGTCGATGCACACAGAGTAAATACGATGGACATAAAGGAAGCTTTCATCTGAGAATTTCACACAAAAAATTCATAAATCAATTGAATGCAACAGCTCATGCAAACAGAGTAGTATTTGTCCTTCTGAATGGTAGAAAAGGCTCTCTCTTCATCATTGTAATGTGTAATATTTTTTGGGTGGATTTCCTAACTTAATTCTTTCTTAAACTTACAGAATCAACAGTTTGCTAAATATTAACGCCAATATGGAACATTACACCTACAGTTAAATCACTGAATGTAAAACCCAGACACTTCCACACAAACTGGGGATATTTTTATGTTCTGTAATGCTTTTTTTTCTTCCCACATTACAAACTCTCTGAGGAATGTTACATGTTCCAAACTGCTGATGTTTCCCTTTTCATTTATTGGCTGTTTATAGCTTTTAACGCTATTCATTATTTTGTTTTGATGTAGCAGTTCTTCTGCAATAATTGTTTCAATTTTCATGCAGTCATGAGAGGAATCCAAAGAGAATCATGGTCAGGGTGTCTTATTTCTAAGTGTACTTTTTAATTGCAGGCTATTTCTGTTCCTTTTCCTGAATATATTCAGTGCGGGCACACCCTGTTGTTGGGTAGCTACCAATTTCATCATCTATTCAAAAGAAAGCAGCATTTGTTTGCCTGTTGGACCAAACTAAGCTGAGCATGACCAAAATTAAAAAGAAAGATGTTTCAAAGGTGGTTCCCATTAAAAAAAAAAAAACAAAACAACAACAAACAAAAAGATACTGGAGAAGAGGGAATCCCTCCTGTCTATAACGTGGCTAAAAATAATATCCAGAATGATAAAAAAATTACTTATCAACTGCACTATAGAAGAATGAAAACTGTTCCAGGTTTTAAGAATGCAAGGAATATTACTTCCTGCACAATGTGATTTTCCTATAAAATGGAAAATTTCCCAATTGTAACCTAAATGGAATTTTTATCTACCAAATATATAATATGTTCACACCATCGGCAGCCTGTGTATTGACTGTGTCTGTAGTGTAAGGCTGACCAGGCTGAGTTGCTGGCTTGCTGTTTTCCATATTGTGGAGCTGCTGGGCAGAGTTTCAACCCATAACAATGACTTTGTTTTCAAATAATACCTTGGCTTGATATGGGGGATAAAACTGGCCAGAGTGGTCTCCTTTTGCAAGTTTGGAGGCCACTGGAAGGAGAAATATTTTTATCTATTTGGGCAGGAAGCAGACTGCCTTGCTCTCAGGGCTAGAGAATGGGACATACATATTTACTAAAGTAGACTTAGTTCAGGTTTGGACCATGCTGTGCAGATAAGAAAGACACCAGTCTCTCCTGGGACATGGAAAATTAGACAGGTTCACTGATGTAAAATGTGCAAGAGGTCCTGTGGCCTCAGTTTGTCTCTCTTCAATAAGTTTTGTGCCTAGACTTCTCTGCTTTTTCACGTAGCAGTGACACCCAAAGGAAAATTTATCCCGAGATGCTAACCAAATGCTCAACTAAGTCTGAGGGGATGAGGCACACACTTTGTCTGCTGTACAAGATTGCAGACATATTTTCAATTTTTTTAATTAATTTGAGGGAGAAAATATAACCAGCATCAGAGAAAACTACTGACTGGAAGCTTTAAAAATCTGGAGCTGGAGTGATAAAGCTTGACAAACTAAAAGGAAAGAAAATAATGAGCTTATCCTTTGAAGTCAGTATATACATAAGAAAATTCTCAGAGTTCTCAGAGGTTTAAAAAACTCACCATCATTTTCTTGTTTGACACATTGAGTGCTGAAAGCTGACTTTCCAATTGTCTAGATAAAAACTAAATCTCTTGAAAATTTGGCAATTTTAAGGTACAATCCAGTAATGGATGACATGGAACCAATGAGTGGTACAGAAGAGGAAAATCTAAACAGATCACTGTAATCATTTTTCCAAGAAAACTAGTTGCTTAGTCTGTGCAGGGGAGAGGATTCTGTATTTTTTTCATTTTTTCATGTCTTGTGTAACTTTAAATGTTTTGTTTTATTTTGTTTTTGAGTAGCATGTTAAGGAGATCTGATTTCATCCATCAGTTTTCACTGTGCTGTACAAAAGCAAGTATCAGGTCATAAAGCTGACACCGGGGATTCATAGACTCCTTAGCCTTAAAGTCACATCTTGGTTGCTGGCTTAAAATGTCAATGTCATCTCTTAAAGGTGTCTTTTGCTTTCTGGATGTTTTGATTTACAAAGAAACATAAAAGTACTTGGCACTGACAGCTGAGACTAGACCAGTGGTTAGCCATTATTCCTGGAAAAGAGGTTATTTCCCCATTTTGAACAAGCCAATTTGCCAAAAATGTTTTCAAGAGGAAATATATTTAGAGTATATGTTACAAGATCTTGTCAAGATTTCAAAAGTTTAGGAGTACCTTTCCAGGGGGGTACATCAGAAGTGATGTCATCAAAATCTGCTGTTAGTAGAGTTTCCACTTCTGAAAGCAGGATTCTATTTGGACATATCCTTTATTTGGAAAGCAGAAAACACACTGTGCTCAGCTTCCATTCCTCTAATCACATTGAGTTATAGTCTCAATATGTTAACCCTATAGTTAAATGCCTTCCTTATGAATCACTTCCATGCATCTCCAAGATATCACTTGGAAGGACTGCAAGCTACTGTTTTCACTTCCTTGCACTTGTTAGATTAGACAGTCTGCAATGGGATAATTTTTTTCCTATAAATATGGTAAATTAATGGATATGGATAATTATTTCAATTGGTAAAGGAAAATAATATTAAAATTTATACCATTCTGGTCTTCTCTGATTTTCAGCTAGGATAATTTTTACACATGCGACGTGAATGTAAAAAAACCACTTTTATGACTTCTTAAAACCATATATACTTTGTCAAGATGTAAAAATCTTCCCCAGATATGAATCACTCAAGAATGAGGCAGGAGAACATTATCTGCTGAACTTTGAATCTTCTCCTGCTCTAAAATTCTCTGGAGTCGAAATCTTGAAAAAAATAATTCAGGTATTAACAATGTCCTGTGTTATTTCAAACAACAATGCATGGAAACAAGAGGGAGCAGCAAATTATGCTTCATAAAGAAAAAAATACTTGAATGGTTGAACTGTGTAGCAAGCAAACAGAAGGGAGCAGTGCTATGGATGACAACGAGCAGCTGTTTCTCTAAGTACTGTCATCCACCAACAGCTCTTTGTACAAACTCTAGCTTTGTGTTGCTGGCACTTGCATGCATGGTCCACATTAGCATTTGCTGCTTCTACATGAAAACATATCAACAAATTAGAATAAAGTGGACTGCGAAGTACACTTCTTTTAGATATGGTACCTATAAACCTGTTTGCAAGTGCCATCTCTCTCCCCATCCCAGGCATTCCTTGTTTAGCTAGCACTCTGTGTAAATACTTGTTTAGAAATGTCAGACTGTTGGTAGCTTTTCCTAATTTGTGGTTAGAATGTGAAGACAACTGAAATGCTGTTCTAATTGCTTTCTCTTATGAGTGTATTAAAAAAAGGCTTTTGTCTGCTGTTCTGAGTAAGAAAGTCTGAAATCTAGCTCTTTGTAACACATTTATAGTTATTTTTGTATTGGTAAAGGAGATCATCAGAAGACTTAAACATAAGCCCTAAGCTTTGTTCTGTGCTTTTCTTAACAGAGTGAATGCCATAAAAATAAATTAAAATAAATTACAATAAATGGTGAATTCATGATCTGAGATCTTTGTAGTGTAGAAGTTCTGGTAAAAGGCTTTGGATGTATGTAATGGAGTATATAGAGTGTGGTTTTGATCGCAGAAATATCTTCTCTAAAGAGAAAATTACATGTTTTCAAAATTAAGCAGAAGGGCTTGTTTTGATTTATTAATAATAAATTCTACTATATAATGGCTGGGTTTTATGGCTCTGGGAAAAAATATAGAATTTTGGGTATCACAGAAAGAATACTGGTTTTAATATACTGTCTTTGGAATGGTATTTGTGGAAGTGATATTTCTTTCCTTGTATTGAAACACAGGTCTTCGATTACCACAAGGGAAGATGCAAGCCAAACCTGTGGTAGCTTACTCTGAAGATGCTCCTTTTTACATTTCCTGTACTTGCAGTCTATATTCAGCATACCACTTTTGCTTTAAAACCATATTTTTCTTCATGAAGAGTAAGAATACCATTCCCAGTATGAGTGATTATGTAGAACTTCACCATGTGAAAGTCTCATCTGGAGAATGAGGGTATAGAGCCAAGAGCAGAATTAGAGCAGAGAATTAGGATTTTGCCAGCAAGGACTGCCAGCTGTTTCAAATGGCAGGATATGTTAGATCATATTTTTTCATACATACTCATTTTTCTTGCTCTATTAAATAATGTTAACCAGGGATGTCATCATCCATTTGTATAAGAACCACACTAAGAGAGAGAACAAATACTGATGGTCATATTGGAGCAAAATAAGGAATGGTAAGAAAATAGTTCAGCAGAAAGCTTTTATGCTAATAAAGGAGACTTCTTGGGTGGATGGAAGCATAGTAAGAATTTGTAACACATCACCTTTCAAAAAACCCACACAGACATATTGTTTATCAAAAAACAAAAATCTGTAAACTGCAGAAGGGATATATATCATAGCAATGCATTATGCAGAGGTAATATAATGAGCATTGTGAAACAGGCTACATGGGCTGGGAACGTGCTAAGGAGCAAGGGAAGAAATGCCAGCCTTTAGGAGGTTGTCAGGTCAGTAAATTAATGGATTTTATTCAGTGGTGTTGCTATGCTGCAGACTTCCAGTATCAAGAGCTTTGTTCTCTGCCTGAAGCCCTCCTCATGAGCAGGATGTCCCCCTTTCTCCTGCAGAATTACCTGTTGCCATCAACAAGGCAATACTTCTGACTGCACAGTCCTTTATTCTTTAACCAGAAAATTGTCAGTCTCTTTAATAAAAATGTTTTGTCCTTCTCCCAGGCATTGCTGCTTTTGTTTCTGCTGTCATGGATAAAGTGAGCTAGTTTTTCTCCCACCACAACCTTGTCCAAAGAGCACCACGGCATTGGGGCACTTGAACCGGTCAGCTGCACCAGGGGAGGGGAAACCATGAGATATAACTTCTGAGACAACAGTGAACTGAAACTTCTGCTTAATGAAATGCTTGTGGATCATGACCTCATCTCAAGCCTTCAGGCATGAATTGGAGCAGACAGTGTCCCTGACAAGCAAATACAAATGATTGATTACATTTACTGAAAGTTTGCTCTTTGTTTCTCCCTTAAAGGATGATACTTTCACCTCTTTTGCTAGTCTGTGCTACTATTAGCATCTTACTCTGAGTAAGTCCTTCAGATCATCAGCTATTGCCTACCAACTCTTCAGCCGTCCCCTAATCTGTTCTGCCACCTTCTGTATTTCATTCTCAAAGCTCAACCACATCTTTGGGCTTTGTGCCAAATGGCCACTTGGGAAAAATCAAAAGCACTGACAAAATACTCAGCTTGATCTCAATTCTGACACTTGGATGAGTTTTCAGCCATCCAGTGTAAGAAAAAGACATTGTTTTTAGACTAAAACATATTCAAATGCTGTAATTATTTCAAACTCTTTAATACAGATAGATCCTATGGAGAATTGAGTTGCTTAGCATGGTTTTTCCTAGCAGGTAAATTGCATAATTTTTCCAAATACAAGTTTTGGTTTGCAGTTTTTGGTTGGTTTGTGGATTTGTTTGGGATTTATTTTTGTGAGTGTGATATATATATATATATTTATATGTGATACATATATCTCAGAAAAAAAGTAGGGTCTTCCACAGTAGAAAGCACTTTTTTTTCTCTCTTTTTTTTTCTATTACCTTTAGAATATTGCTTATCATTTTTTCTTGATATTTTCAAGATTTTCAAGAGATTCCTGTTCTTCAAAGACTCAAGTTAATGTTCAGGTTTTGGTGTATGAATTTCAGTCAGTATCCTTAATGCAGATATTAGTTAGAAGCAAGCAGAAATTGGCTTTCCAAATTATCAGTTTCTTTTAGCAGTAAGATTTACACCATAAGCGCCAGTAAGGATCTGGGGGACACTAATAAATCTGGTCCAATTTTTAATTTTTTTAACTTTTCAAGTCTTGTTCTTACTAATTTATAATTTCACCAACACTGATATTTTTAACTCCCTAACACTGTTTAACACTTGCATATTTTTTCTGTTAAGATTGTTAAGGTTTAACTTCCCCTTAGGTTCTAATTTCTGCGTACTGTTTAAATAATGTAATGTTCCAAGAAAGCAACCCTTGGGATGCTGAGTTATCCATATGTGACTCATACTGTATTTATGCATTGTTGATTTAAAAGTATCATTTATTTAAATATATGATAAGAATATGATGTTATGGACCTTTTGTTTATCTGGTTTCTTTATCCAAAATAATTTAAAATTTTCTAGTTCTTCATGATGTTTACATGCCATTTTCATTATTCCTTTTCAGAGTCTAGAATAAATTGAAATGTTTTGCAGAATCAGAAATCTAGAGGTAATAATAAAAGTGGAAGATTAAGGGACTTTGGTTGTTCTCAAGTGCAACAGTAACATAAAAACTAATTTTTCTAGGTTTACAGATTCATGGAGCCATGGTTCCTCACTGAGTTTTATTCAGCATTCAATATGAAATGCTGCATATACCCTTGCCATCATACGTACTATTGGTGCTTGTTTCTTCAGCCTGATGAAACTATGGGTAAGAATTCAAGAGAAGAGGGAGTTTCTATTTCTATGCAGCTATTCTATATCCAGATAAATACCAAAAGTAGAAATGCTTTGTTTTGAAAAATACTGGTTTTTTTGACATTATATTTTCATATAAGGAAAATATAATGAAAATAATGAAAATATAATGGCAAAAAACTGGCAAACAGCTAAAACAGTTTAGCTGGCGAACTCTCTATCAGGAAGGATAGTTGTCCAAAAATCTGGTCAATGAGATTTCTCTTTGTAATAAGTATTTTTGCATTAAACTAGAAAAATCTCTGGTTTTTGCTAAAAGCTCTGCAACTGAGATTGTCATTCTCCAGCTTGTCTAGAGGGAAGGAAAAAGAAAAGGAAGGAGACCAGAAGAAGGGAAGTAATAGTCTGTGTTTCTATAATATTATTTGGGAAGAAAGCAAAGGGTTTGTATGCAGTAACTTTTGCTCTGGGTTACCATGTTCTGTGAAGAGTATAGCCTTAGAGTTATAATATGCAACGAAGTACAAATAAAGAATGGAAATATTCACCACATGTGTCCTATAGAAGTGGTCTATTGCAATGAGTTGACCCAGGCTGGATGCTAGGTGCCCAACAAAGCCACTCCATCATTCCCCTGTCCATTTTCAGCATGGATTTCAGTATCTCACTTTCCCACATAATGCTTTATTTCATTCCCAGTGCAGTTTGGGATAATTGTATCCCAAAGGAATCATATATGTCCAGAAAATGTGCACCTGCATCACAAGTGAAGGTGTTTGTGGCACGTGTCTGCATAAGCTGCACGATCTGGCAATCAATGACATATTCTAGTTCTCCATATTTCTAATACAGAACTAAGCCAATCAATTCAAATTCCTGTGTCTTGTCCACTTTTAGATGCCTCTAATATCTAGTTTTTCGTCACTTCCCTAGAAGGCTGTTTAACAGTCTTGCTACGAAAAAGATTTTCCTAACATTTATTGGAAGGTTAATTTTTTAATGTCTTCTCATTATATCTAATAATGAACTTTTATACCAGCTTTTATGACTTCACATGTTCTTCCTTTCCCACATTTGGTGCATACAAGTATTAAGTAATTTGCATTAAATAATTGAATTCAGCAAATCGGTATATTCACAGGATACTTGTATATCAAAATATTCTTCTCTGGATTTTTTTGTTATCATATTCATGAATTGCACAATTGTTATGGGCTCATTGTGAACAACTCCCTGAAAGCATCCAGCACTTGATTTGAGATAAAAAAAACAATAATCAGAAATTCAAGATCTTTTCTTTATTAGGATGACATGCATAACATGGTGTTAACTTGCACTCAATCCTTGAATAATTAAAGCAAGAGTAATTCTGACGCAATTTTATCCACTCAGGTGGACAAAATTAGAATGCCTATGCATGCTTTGAAAGTCATGCCAAATCAACACCAAATGAGTCAACCTGACAGAAAATAAATATGAAAGGTGTCAAAGCATCACACCGATAGAAATTATCTTTTTTTGTTAGAAGCTGAGGCTGTATATTTCCTTTGAATATTTCTAATCTTTTTCGTACTTCAGGCATTGCTTAGCAGAGTAAAAACCATATTCAGACATTTTAATAATCTATAAGATAATTCAGTATCTAAATACCGTTTATTGGTTTTCTCAGCCTCAGATGTGATCTTTGTTTGGAATTGTCTGAAGGGGAATTAGAGCTGTGATAGTTAACTGTATATCTGCTTTCTTACTTCTTGTTCAAGACTTTCTTAGAGGAGTTATCTAGAACATCAACAAATCTCCTTAACTAAATATCTGATTCAAAGGGCCTAGATAAAATGGGTAAAACTCTTCTGTGGGTGCTTCCCCGATTATTTCAATTTAGTTTACTCCAGGTTGGAAAGCAATTAAGAGAAACTGAATTGTAGTGAGAGATTTTAACTCTAAAAAGTATTTTACACAAGAAATTAATAGAATTCTACTCATTCATTTTAAATTTCCTTTCTAATTTTCTGCAACTTTTCTGGGAATTTCTAGACTAGAAGTCCTAGACTCTGTTTTGCCTCGCTAAAAACGTTCATATAGAACATCTCCTTTTTCTCTTTCTCTTCATAAAAAACCCCACAACAACACCCCCAAAAACCGAACACAGCAAATAGTATTAATTACTCTCTACAAAATATTACACACCATTCTTCTCGCAGTACCCCTTTCTTTACTCATTATTGAAGCAAACTCCCTCTGCCTGACTAGGCCACCCAGGTCTTGTATGAGTGGGATTCCCAGCAACGAAGCTATGATCCCAAGCACAGGGAAGCCCTGAGTGGATGTGCAATGCCTTTCACTCTAGGACATCCAGGAAGCTGAGCACATCTAAAAATTTTGATTGCACATTATTCGATCAGCTAGCTTTCACTACCTGGTGCTCTGCTCTTTCAAACAGGGCCAGCTGGTGATGATGAATCATTTCAGTGGCATAAGAGCTGCAGCAAATATGGAAGCAGTGCCCACAAAGCAAATTCAGAAAGAGGAAATTGATGTGAAAATGGCACAGATTGGGAGACTTGACCACTGAATGACTTTAGGAAAAAATAACACAGCAGAAAGAACATGACTTCATTATACCAGTAAGTAGAAAATTAACACAAGATGAATGATTCATAGAGTCACAGAATAGAATCATAGAATCGTTTGGACTAGAAGGGACTTTAAACATCTTCTATTTCCCACCCCTCTGCCATGGGCAGGGACACCTTTCACTAAATCAGGTTGCCCAGAGCTCCACCCAGCCTGGGGGATTAATAGATCCCTCACAAACCTCCCAGTACTGCAGGTTGTCCTAACCCAGGTGCAGCACCTTGCCCATGGTCTTGTTAAACCTCATGAGATTCCTATCAGTCCACTTCTCTTGAGCTTGTCCCTCTGGATGTTATCTCCTCCTTCAGTTATGTCGACTGCACAGAATTCTGATCATACAGTAGGAAAAAGAAGACTATTTAAAGATTTGGATTGATCTTCTGAAGTTGACAATATTTTTGTCCCTGTGTGTTGACAGCATTCATTAGCTTTCATTGAATTAGACGGGACTTAGGACTGTTCTGACTCTGCAGGACTCTGAAAGATATTTCAGATATTTCAAACCTGGAAAATGAGACTGTGGAGTCTAGATCACCTCAAGTTATGTTTGATGATATTCCTGGCTAAGGTGCTTTTCTTTAGCAGAACACCAGTCTTGCATATCTTGCCCTAATAGCAAGATGAGCTACTTATAACACCAGTGAAAGTGGAGAAATGACACATGCTTAAAATTGTTCTTACTAGAGATGATGCTGACACTGGCACATTATAGATTTTCTCAATCTGGAATAAACTTTTATCGAGTTTTTGGTGTAAAATACAGGCAGCTGAGTTTCAGACTAATTTTGCTGCTCCGTTAGTGTTATGGGTGACTCTAGACTTACTAGTCTCTAGTGACTCCATACTAACAGCTGTTCTGTCATTTCCTTTTTTTTGAAAAGTTAGCTGTAGCTGGAACAAGATATAGGAAAGCCATAAAATAAACTTTACAGTGAAAGACACAGAAGTATAAAAGAGACTGTATTAATACACATCCTATTAACAGTGCTTTCAATTTTCAAAACACTGTACTGGGCTCTTTGACAACGAGATATGAAAGGGGTGCACTTGCTCACACCTATACTCACATAAGCACAGGAGGAAATAATTTATGAAGTTACAGTGAATGAGGATAAATGCTGAGGGGTGAGAAAAACCACAAATTAATCCTGCAAAGCACAAGTCTGAGTGGTGTAGATAGCAGCATTTAATAAAGTCATGCGAAAGACAGAAAGGAATTTCCAAAATCTTTTCAACAGATATTGCACTGATGCATTCACTCACATGAAAAGTTTAAAGGAAAGTGGTTGCCTGCTTCAAATGATTTAGAGGCTCACAGGTTGTTTGTAACACTTGGTTATGGATGGAATTTCATTTTTGGAATGTAAGATGACACTGCTTGTGGTATCATGCATTCTCTCAGTGTGTAGAGCTAAAAAGACCAGCACGACCGACACAGTGACGGAAACTCTTCTTGTCAATATGTTTATTTCTGCCTTTCAGGGTACTGTTTCACTTCATCCACGGGTTTGGCTAAATAGCAGCAGTGGGAGAATGTTTGGCCAGAATATTTTTGAGAGTTGGTGGCTGAACTAGTCATGCAGTTCATCTCTGGATGAGAGCAGAGCAAGAGATGGGAGATGCAAGGACTAGTCATGAACTCAGGCTGAAGGTGTTCCACAAAGAGCAAAGCCTCTTCAGAAAAAAAAAATGCGTGCAGTGCTTGCAGTCTGGGAAAGCACAGAAAGTGCTGGACAGTAGGTGTAGAAGAAAAGGTCCTTAATACAAGGAGACAGCAGAAAGGTGTGATGGTTGGTTTTTAAACCTTGTATTGAGATCTGTCTTAGCTAACAGAGTATGGGTATTTCTATTCAGAGTTTGGGTTGGGGTTTTTGTTCTAGTTCAGCATTTTACATTCTGATAAAACCTAGATTTTGAGATTAAGTGACTTTTGATAAGCTCCTTAGGCAAATATGTGATATATTCACCTCAGGATGATGACTTTCATACAATCTTGTGCAAGCATCCTCTACATGTTTATTAAATATGTCACCAGAGTTTAGCACTTCTCCCTATTGACACAATTATGGCTTTCATTTCTGCTTATGACTTAATTCCCAGTATTGTTCCTCAGACAAAGCCTCAACTTGAATTGCATACTGTGTTTCCTGTCAGTAACTCACAGCTTCTGATGTCAATTTTGCTTTGCAAGGAACTGTGCTCTAGTGCCTTTCAGGAATACATCTGCCTTTCTCCTAAACAGCACACCCATCTTCAGGGTACCGTGTAATTGTTATAACTTCAGTACTTCTCATCTTCCATTCCAGACAGAGAACCAGCTCAGCACAGCTTTTGTGCTATTATCTTGGCATCCGTCCCTGCATGGCAGTCCCAACTCAGTATCTTATCACTGCAGATTTTTATCCTGACATTTGATGTGCACTCTGTTATGTGCACATCACAAACAGCTTTTGCCTGGAATCTCAATAGTACTCCATGGTTCACAGGAGAACTTGCATAACATGACTGTTTGGGAAAAAAATTTATTTGTTTGGAATTTGATGACTCTTTTTTTTGCAGTTCTCTGTGATAATTGACCAAAAGACGACATAATTTTAATGCAGTTTGTCCATTCCCTTTCTGAGGAAGAAATTGATATGTGTATTCACTAATAAGATAGTAGACACAGGTAGCAAATTCTAATTATTCGACCTTTATATCTGTTCCATGCTGCAGTCTAGGTCTAAATTTCACTTTCTTACTTTATATCTTAATCCAATATATTCCATCTAGCTTTTTAAGCCATCTAACAATCATTTGTATGTCTTTCTGTGTTCAAATGTGTGCACCACTGTGTACAGTCATCTCACAGTTTCTAGTGGTACCCTAAAATTAAATAGGTCTTAAAGCTCAGAAATACATTCATGTCAGTATTGCCAGGTGAGGGTCATTCTTTTCCCCCAAGCAACAGGTGAAAGAACAAGAGGAAACGACCTCAAGTTGCATCAGGAGAGGCTTAGATTGATTATTAGGAAAAATTCCTTCACTGAAATGGTTGTCAATCATTGGAACAGGCTGCCCAGGGTGGTACCACCATAACTTGAGGTATCTAAAAGATACATGGATGTGGGACTTCGAGACGTGGTTTACTGGTGGACTTGGTAGTTATAGTTTAATAGTTGAACTCAATGCATGTTTGCATATATAAATAAATATTTTACTGCATTAGTGTGGGTAAATGGCTCTTTGGCTGTCTCATGTCCCTTAAGGATTGTCTATTTTTTACTTGATCCATAATTGAGATTACAACCACTGCTCTCTTTGAGTAGTTGCTACTTGCATTGGTAAAATGTGTTTTAGTGATTTTTGTCTAAAATTATCATTAAGGATTTGATTTCTGACAGTAGATATAAGCAGCCCATCAGATGTGATCTTTTCACCAAAGTTCAAAGATAGCAGATGATTTTAAGGCATTTTTGCCCTACCTTTAATATCTCTGGAGAAAGCCAAGTGCTTCAGAGAAGGTTTTCTCAGATAGTTGAATTGCTGCCAAAACCATGCACCTGCCACCAGGACTGCTCTCACACAAGTAAGCAGTGTGTATCCATGCGCTTCACACCCATATCTGTTGTGCTGCTGTCATGCTTTTTGAGAACTCTTCTTGCTCTGGGCTTTTTTTGGGGGGTGCAATTACCATGCACATGTTGCCATGCACATGGGCTGGTTACCACAACTGAAGCTGAAGATAGTGAGGTTTGGGACAGTATCTGGCTTCTCTAAAAATCCTTATCTGTTCTTGCCTGGGACCCAGGAAATCACCTTTTCTTTTACAGGCAGATTTATTTTTTTGCCACAAAGTTTTACCACATTAATCCATCACCCTGTTCTTCACCTGGTGCTTTAGGAGGTGTCGTTGTCCCTCACTGTGGGGTGTATCAAACGGGTTGATAAATTTTGCAAGGATAAATAAAGCAGCCTGTATTGAAGAGAATTTGAAAAGTGAGCATCAGCTCTCTTGTGGCTTCATGAAACCTTTGGAGACATGGGATTTGCAGCGCAGTGGGAGAAGACACAGGCACCCAGGTGCTTTAAAGCCAGATTTTAGGGATGAAGACACTAATGGACAGAATCAATCTCTTGTCTAAAAGTTGATGATTGAAGTCTTGTGTGGTCAGCAGATTCTTTTTTGCAGACAGTGGAAAAAAATGGAAATCCTCTCTTTTATCCAACCCCTAGGTAATGCCCTAGAGAGATGACTGAGATAGGGGTCAGGAATCACTCTCTGCACTGGTCTGTGTCTCCTCATATACTTGAAGAAATCTAGCCTAGAGGATTTAGAAAATTAAAGATCTTGAGATGAAATGCACCTATAACCTCTATGCCTCTTTTGCAATAAAGGACCTTTAAAGTACAAATATCTGATGTTAGTCTGAAGCTGACAGATACTTTTACCTTCAAATTCTGCTTCCTTACTTCAAATATTTTGACCTTAGATAGGCACACACTCCTATTCAGGATTGTGCTAGAGAATGATTCATGCACACGTGATTATGTCCTTCCACTTCTTGGGGCCTTTGTCTGTACAGGAAAAGAGATGGTTTATGTGATGCTTCTTAGCGAGAGTCACCTGACAGATCTGTCTGCTCCCTTCGCAAGCATGCTGGAGCATAAGCATGCACATTCCATCTGTACGAGTGGCAGAGGAGAAAAGTGCATTCAACATCTGTTGCAGGCAGTTATGGATATTACAGTAGTCTGGTTTTCCTAGGAATTATGCCTCAAGCACGGCCTATGGCTCAGACATTATAAAGGGAAAAACTAGCCTAGTACAATTTCTCTAGGTCTCTTATTTCCTATGATTTTTCCTTCAAGTTTTTACCACATGTTCCTTGAGAAAAATCAAGGTCAAATTTCCTTATCCTGATTTGTAGTTTCACCTTGGCATAGTTGGACATCTGGATGATCCCTCACAACATTTCTGAAATAAATTTGAGTGAATAATTGGCCTGGATAGCAGAGGCAGGAAAATGTGATACTAGGAGATTATTAATACTTTTCAGTATTAATTTTCAGTAAATTTTTCACTTTTCAGTGAATTTTCAGTAAAATTAAGAAAAAAATATTTTGCAATACAAATTTGAATTTAAAATATAGCTTTCTCTAGGGTTTTATTTTTGTCGTTAATAATATTCAGGTTATATTTCTGTTTAAAATACCTGGAGGGTAACAATCTTGAAGTTGATTTCCTGAGCCCAGTTTCACATGACAGAGTAAACTGCATATATGGTGGAGTAATTAGCATGCTCTTTAAAGGATTATTCAACATCTATTCACTTCCCTAAGAGTAAAATGGTATTAAGTACTTTCTAAAATTCCTAACAGCTTGATGGATGAACTATCTTTAAACTGAAATAAATAAGAGTGGATAAATTAATTACCTTTCTTTCACAGGTCTTCAAGACAGAGAATATGCTTAAAGAACTGAAAAATTATTTTTGGAAGTTCACACAATTTCACTTTTTTATCAAGGATAGTTATTTAGATCTGATATCCAAAAATAACTAATTTGCATTAGCTTATAGCAGAAGTGACAGCATTAATATACACACTCCTTTCCTTTATAGACTCAAAAATAAAAATTAAACCTCAGAGTCTAATTGCTGTGTAAGACAGAATGATACATGTTCTGAAAATCACTATATTGAGGCAAAAAGAAATTAAAAATGGCCTTCATAAGACAATATACAAATCACCTTTTTTTAGGATTTGAGTTCCATAAAGAGACATAATAAAATTATATGCAATAAGCTATTACTCATTTGAAACATATCCTTATGTTAATAGTAGAACTACACTCTTCATTTTAAACTGTTGCTTTCAGCACTAATTATGTGGCTTCCATCGCACCACATATTTATGAGAAAGAAAAAAAATGAAGAGACATTGAAAGAGAAAAATGCTAACAAACACAAAAAAGTTTTACTTTGACATATTTGTGAGGTATTGAGTATGCCAGCAGTGATGTTCCAATGATTGGTACATAATTACCCAGGGAGAAAGGGTTTTAAGAATTCATAACAACTCCTTAGCATATCTTATTGGACTTATGCCAAGATGAAGAATTTGGTAATGAACTGTTAATCCGACTGCTCACTACCTGCCTGAAGTTTAAAATGTGGGTCTCTCTAAATGTCAGCTGCAATTAAGTGTTAGGATTAAAAGCGTTTTAGAAAATGAGAAAGTAGTAGGATAGATTTTACTGTCTGTTATTGGTATTTATGGCTCTTCTCATGTTTAATCACTTGCACACTAAACACTTTCTCGCAGATGTGTCTGGAAATAGTATTTAATAGGAGAAATGGGGTGAAATTAACACAGGGAGTTTAGAACAGGTAAAACATCCCGATAATGAAATCTGTTAGACAATAGAAGAATCCCCTGGGAGCAGAAGGGGAAATCAGCATCTGGGACATGTCCAATTAAACTTGAAAAACACTTGAAAATATTCTCCTTGGGACAGGAAACAGGTGCAATTAATATTTTTCATTACTAGTTTCTGTTATTCTCAAAGCTTTTTTCCAGTCTAGAAATCTGAGGTTTTTCCTATCACTTCTGCAATAGGTACTTTCATAGTCTTGAGGGATTAAGGAAAATAAAGTTTAACTTTGAAACTGCAAATGGAATGTTTAATCACAGTTTAATCCAGACACCCCTCATGCTTACCTATTAACTGATGTTATTTTAGGAGTTATCTAAGGCTCGTAAAACAAGAATCTCTTTTACCACATTCTTATAGAAGAACAATTATAAAAATATTTCTACTGCAAAATATTCCTATATGTATTCCTGCTAGTAGTCATGATGCTCTTTTTTTATTGTTGAGGGACGAGGAGCTTTTTTGGAGTCACTCACAACTTTTCACTTACTGGGCAAAACTAGGGACCTTTCAAAGAAGTGGACACCTGCTAATGCATTCCAAATATTTTAAAAGTACAAAAGGAATGGCTCAGAAACTGGGAGCAACCATCTTTTTAGTCCCAAGATAAAAGGTTAAAGGATAATAACATTAATTTGAAATCCTTCAGATTACATCAGAACTGACCTTACTGGTTCTTAAAAGTCAACCATTAATTAATGTCAACTAATTAATTTTGTTCCCCAGTTGAGTTACAACTGCAGCCATCTCTCTTTTAGGCTGGACTGATTTTTCATTACCCTTCTTCTGACTCTATATGTAAACACAAAATTGGAAAACATACCATAGAAACTATTACTATACATAAGTATACATACATACACATATTCATAAAAATACATATACATATTATATATATATTTAGATAGCAAGAAACAATAATTCCAATAACTTGACTAAATGCTATTTATATTTTTCTAATCCAAATAATTTTCTTTAATGCATTTAATTTTGAATAAAAAATTATCAGTTTTCCAAAATTGTTACAAAAATATTTCCACTATTTTCAATTTATTGGTTTTTTTTATAATGGAATTGGGTATTTTACCTTAAAGCTTTGTTCTTCTTCACTTCTTTCATCTCAGAAAGTGTAGTATATATACAGAAGGACAAAGCCAAAAACCTAGAAACGGGAGTAATATGCAAAATTTCAAACTATTTTTTCTTATTTCCTCTAGTTTTCCAGTGGGAAAACAGAGAAAACATTCTTGTTGCTTTCAGAGTGTCTTACTTCCTAACTTTCTGCTTTTTCTTTGATTAAAAAAAATGTTTTTTAAAAAGTAAAAATAAAGTTATTTTCTCCATTAATAAAGAAAATATTAGTTTATAAGCAATTTTTAATAAACAAAAAAATCTAAATAGATTATGAAATAAATAAATAAAAGCCTTCTTTTTCCTTTCTTTGACTCATTCAAAAATTATGTTTTGAATCCTGTTCTTTCACTTTTCTGATGATATTCCAAAATAAAATTTGCAAAACCAAACCATCTAACCATCTAACTTGTTTTTCTGAGCATTCACATAATAAACATACAACCAATAAAATTTTCAGGAAGATTTAATCACTGCAATGTATAACAGCAGTGCTTCCCACTTATTCCTGCCAGTGCTCATTCTGTGCTCATAGAGTTTATCTGTGGCCGATTCAGAATTTTTCTCAATTTAAAAAAGCAGCAAGTGATGCACTGGCAGTGTTCAAAGCACCCTTGGTTGTTCATGAGCATTTTATCAGTCCCTGAGAGCAGCTTTTCCAGCTGGCAGATCTTTTTGTGAGCTTTAACTAGGTCGGCACTCACATTGTGATGCATGTCTGGATCTGAACTCTGTGGCCCTGCCCTGTCTCTGCTTGCTGTAAAGATTCACATTTCCAGAAATGCCTCTTTTCTCAAAGATCTGCCCAGAGTGAACTGCGATCCAAAGTCACAATACACTGCCTAATGGGCACCATCCCTTCAGCATACTGCATGAGCTGATTAAAAAACTGAGAGGAAGATGAGTTTAAGTGAGAACAACTATCAGAAAACTGTTTCTCTCCTTTTCCCTTTCCTTTCCTTTCCTTTCCTTTCCTTTCCTTTCCTTTCCTTTCCTTTCCTTTCCTTTCCTTTCCTTTCCTTTCCTTTCCTTTCCTTTCCTTTCCTTTCCTTTCCTTTCCTTTCCTTTCCTGCACCTTCCCGCACCTTCCCTTCCCTTTCTTTTCTTTTCTTGAGAAGTGGAGGGGGAAAAAAGCATTTTAAGAATAGGTCATTTTACTCTTAGAAGTCAATTAGTTAACTTTTATTCATTTCTGTTTCACGTTCCCAGTTATAAACCCAAACTGAAAGACTAGGCCTGTACGCTGGTGTAGAGATCAGAATAGCATCCTTTTGCCAAAAATTGTGATGGATCAGTGAAAACT
>VZRF01015809.1:2394268-2415332 GCA_013396875.1 Vireo altiloquus
AAGGGAAGGGAAGGGAAGGGAAGGGAAGGGAAGGGAAGGGAAGGGAAGGGATGAGTGGCTGTTTAAATCAGTCTGATAGCTGGAGACAAATGCATAAAATGAGGAGAGACCTTTAATTACTGTTGATAGTTTACATGAAGACTTTCTTTTCAAAAAAGCTTTGGCAGATTTGCTCTCTGCTAAGACAGGCCATCAGAGAATTAACTTGTACGTGTTTAACATTTACATACTTCATGAACACTACAGACCCAGGAAATTGGAAAATATGTTTCAAAGCTTAAAATAATTTCTTTCCCTAGCAACTGCTTAGAAAAATGAGACCTTTGACTTCGTTTCAGAAATTGTTTATCCTTCTAATGGTAATTACATCAGCATTTGATGAAGGTTCCCCGTTATGTAAAGGACAACTCTAAAACATAAGAAGTATCAGAACAAGCATGAAAATATCACAAGAGGTTCAACTTGCAAATGAGATTTACTAGGTTTGTGGCACATTCTGTGATAATGTCTTGATTAAAGATAAACCAGAACTGTATTTTCCTATTGTGATGATACATCATCTGCAAACAACCTAAACAGCATGCAGAGAATTATGGACTGAATTCAGCACATAGGAACAATCACCTGGCCCACACTCTGCTCCTGCTTACCCCTTGGACAAAGCATCCTCACACATGCATGGGTCTAATCCCTGATACTGTTTCATCAAAGCCTAGTAGCCCTCTTTCTCGCTCATGTAGGGTACAAAATCCTGTGTACTCACTCAGGACATATTACATACATTTCTTCTTGACCCCATCTTTCTTTCCTGTCTTGTAAGCATTCCCAGCTAGTAAAACTTTTATATGTAATGCAATCTGTTTTTTCATAAATATACAGTCTTTATGACTAACAAGATAACATACAATCAAAGAATAATGTACATCGAAACGGACGTCTGAAGGTTTTCTCGCCCAAACCCTTACTCAAACCTGGGACAAGTGCAAAATTTCAACATCCAGTTGAGTTCTGAATGCCTGCTGGGATGAAAATGACCCACGTATCTTCAGGCATCCTCTTACAGTGTTTAATAACCTCCACAGCAAATAAAATTTTCCTTATATAGAGTCTAAATTTTGTTTGCCTCTACTCAGGTCTGGTGTCCCTTGTCCTTTTGCTTTGTAACTCCAAGAGTGGCCTGGCTCTGGCTTCTCCATATCTCCCATTCAGGTAATGGAAGTCTGCAATGAAATCTTCTCTGAACCCTTTTTTTCTGGGCTGAGCAAGCCAGCTTTTCTCAGTGTTTCCTCATGCATCATGTGCTCGGGTATTCCACCTTCTGGATGGCTCCTCACTGAAGTACCTCCAGTGTATCCATGTCTCTTGCACTGGGGAGCCCAGACCTGGACCCAGAGCTCCAGATGTATCTCTGGAGTGCTGACCAGAAGGGAAGGATCCCCTCACTCAACTGGCAGGCATTGGTCTTCCTCCTGCAGCCTGATACCTAGTGGGCTTTCAGCACACTGCTGGCTCATGGTCAACTGGTTTTCCATCAGGACTCCCAGGTCTTTTTTTGCCAAGCTGCTTTTCAGCTGGTGGGCCCTGAGGCTGTACTGCTTATGGTTATTCCTCCTCAACAGCAGGACACTGGATTTCCCTTCATTGCTCTTCATGAGGTTCCTCTCAGCCCATGTCTCCAGCTTGATGAGGTTCCTCTGGGTTGCAGCCCTGCCCTGTAGCTTACTGCAGTTTCATTCATATGGATTGCATTCGTGAAGTAACTTACTGTGGGTGCACTTAAAACATTCCTTGGCCCGAGGTCATTGCCTCAGGAACATCATCAGCACCCACCTACCACTTGGACTTTGTGTCACTGACATCCGCCCTTCAATCTCAGTGGTTTATCTTGTCTATTCACAAGTATCTTCACCGTAAATTTTCTTATCTCTTACTGCTAATGTTTTTAATAAAAAAAAAAAGGCAAAATTAAGAAGAAACACAAGAATGCCATTCACTTCCTAGTCTTGAAAAAACCAACTCCCCATATTCAACTTTCTCACTTGTGCCTTTCCGCTTTCCAGAAAATATTAAAAATAATGATTTCACATTCTAACTTCTAGGGAAAACCAGAGAGGACAGATACTTTTTATTTTAAAGTTAGTTCTTTAAAATGGATCTCTCAAAAGGTTATCTGAGTTCATGACACCTGGATGGAATTTGCAGAAATTTACTGAGCACTTCTGCTCCTTTTTTTTCTCTTTTTAAGGAAATTGGCAGAGCAAAAATGTTCAGACCTGTACTTCCTTTCTTCAGAGGCTAGTCCTGAAAAAGCCCTCTTGAACTAATATGTAAATGTGTATTGCTGCATAAATTAAGGATTAGAAAAATGAGGTCAAACTCATCCAGTTTACTTTTTCCAGCCAGCCCTGTATAAATGAGGTGGCAATCTAGAAGAAGTTGGTCTTTTCATTTAAACTGGGACAGTTCCAGAAGACCATGTACAAATAGAAATATTTATTGAAGATGAAATGTTCCAGACTTAAACAGGGGATAGGAACAGTAAATTCCTGAATAGAAAACTGTATTTATAATATTTGCTTTTTTTCATACTTTTTTTCTTAAATAATAGATATTTTTAATCTATTTCAAAAAGCAGAAATTACATTGCTTTGGTATTTTTTTTAAATTTACTTCAGACATTCATTAATCATCAATTAGATAACTTACAATTTTTTTTTTCTAATTCTGCATTAAAAAGTTGCACATCTTTTTCTATGAGAGTAACCTGGCACATGGGAGCTTGTTCATTTTTGTGAGTTGAGTGACATTCAGAACTGACTTAACATAAAATGTATGTCTTTATTTGGCTCTCAGTTACTATCCTCATTCGTCTTAGTCCCAGTCCAAATGCTAACAGCAGACTTCTTTTAATATAGGTATGCCTCATAGCAAAATTCAGTAAAAAAATTGCTTTCCTATGAAAGAAAGTTTGAGGTAAGCAGAAGATGTGCAAAGAGTCGTAGAGACATATTCAAAAAGACATTTGTGCCTAGAGTTCAAATCTTTGTCATGAGGAAAACTCGCTGAGAAAAAAAAAATAAAAGAGTTTATCAAAGAATTTCTGACTAGCTACTATTTCAGTACCACAAGTATCACAAACCTGAAGCAGCAGTGGTGATAATAAATGATTACCTGCATTTCATATTCCCTCATTCCTGCAGTCCCTTAACTCATGACAATGAACAGGAAAAGCAATCCACCCACCACCTGCCTCTAAACCAGGGTAGGCAAGGTCTGAGATTTATTTTCCTAACTGCTTTTTGCATGATGGGACACCTCAAGATAAGCACTGTACAGAGGTGTTTGCAAACTGTGTACCAATGAGTGAGCAAACACCCTACTCCAACACTGGTGGTCTGCCAAGTCTGATCCTGAAGATCTATGACCTCCTAAACTCTGGCATTCTTTCTATAACTGCTGTGACTGCTGAGGAGGTCCCAGCGGGACAGATGACAGAGGCTGGTGGGGCTCACATGATCTCCTGCCTGGCTTCCTCTACTGCCACTGCTAGCACTGGATGGACCTTTTCCACTGACCCAATGGGGCATTTTATTTCCTTATTCTGGCAGGATGACCCAAACTTTTCACACACAAGTTGTTATGGGCTTGGCTCCATATCAAGCCTGTCTCATCTGGTCTCTCCTCCATGCCAAGGTCCCATGCGAGGTGCTCTGTCTCTCTTCGTTGCAGCATTATCTTTGAAAAGAGAGTGCCCTCTTAGGTGTCTCAGAATTCTGTGTTAATTGAAACATAGACCAAAGACAGAGAAGTGAATTTTGAGAGCTCCAAACAATATTTCTTTGTTGACCAGCTCAGGGAGTCAGCTCTCGGCCTTTTACATGGGTTATGCCCTGCCTCCCCCTGCACATACACTCACATTCCACAAACCCCTCAGCAACCCCTCTGGGGCTACTGAAACAACAGCAGGTTCGTTTTCATGGCTTGAGGGGCACAGAGATATACCACTAATAGGCCTGTCCTGGGACAGTTTCCATGACAACTGGTAAGCCTGGATTTATGGAACCTGAGATATAATACTTACATTGCCATAATAAGCAAACTTAGTTTTGTCTTTGTGTAGGACACTGTGAGGATCTGCTTTCCTGTGTGGATTAACCTCCAGCTCCCTTTTCTGGCCCGAAATTCATGGTGGTAAAACCTCATACAGTGCATCCTGAGCTACTGCTGATCAAGGACCACCATAGGTGGCTGCAGATCTACTACCTGGTGGGAGCAGTCCCTTTCTGGGCCATTTTCACACACAAGGGATGGAGTGAATTTATCCTTTTCTCCCTCACACACCACCTCATCAGGAAAAGACCCCAAACCTAGCCTCCATCACTTTTCCCCTGCTCTGCTACACTAGGGGCTTCCTTGCTGTCCATACTGCAATCCAAACCAGCTTTCTTCCTCTTTGGGAAGTAGACATCTCAGATGAAATATAGATTATGCCTGGGGATCTACTACACAATCATATATTATTGATTTACATTATTTTGTACTGCTAGTCAGCTACATGCTTCCCCCCAGTTATAGTCAGACTCTGTCAGATTTTTTTTCCTGAGACAATTGCTAATTCTGGAATATATTTATAAGGTTTGAAAGTCCACTTGTCATTTCATAAAGCAACACGGTGCAAAATGTATGCCAATTATCTCCCCTGGCAGCAGATGGGAAGAACAGACGTTGGAATTTGTATGAATTCCACTTTAAGGAGATAATGAATTTAAATGGTACAGATCCACAGACATTAACAGGAGTTACTAGATACAGAGCACTTATAGTGGTGTGTATAAGCTGTATGTCATGATTTTAGACACCAAAAGTTGACAGACTCTGCTAGCTAACCCTAAGTAATAATAACCCTGACTTTTGTGTAGAGCTCCTCATTCTGTTCAGCAAACCACACTCCTGCCTTTTAATTAGTCCTCTGGAAGTTACAGGGGCTGTGGGTCACCATGAGACGGGTACTCAGGGAGTGATAACAAATTAGGAAAGAAAGAAAGAAAGAAAATGTTCTGAAATTTGTGACTGTGAAATTAACAGTAATACAGAAAGAAATGGGAAAAGGCCTTCTTCACATTTATTGATGTCTCGAAGCCGCAGCAGAAGAAAGTCCATGAACTTATATATCGCAGTAATTACCAATTTCCAGTCTCTGCAGAGTGATTATCTTCAAACATAGGCTTAAAGCTCCCCTGTTCCTGCACTGGAAAGCACAGGACCCTGCCAAGTCTGCACACAGTTTCCTCACTGTGAAAGTGAAGGAACTCCAGATTCTCTGTAGCGTGACTGGCATCTCCTTCTGAATCATTTCGTAAGTTCCCCAGCTGAGCACATCAGGTTAGCCTTGCACTTCTGAAAGCCACTATGTGTACTCCCTTTCTCCTCCAGCATGTCAGACAGTGGCGTATCTGTGTTCAGCCGATGTGGGTAGCAGGGGGGGTGTCTCCAAGTTGCAGCTGGCTGGCTGTGTGCTGTCATCCTCTCTCTTCAGAAGAAAAGAGATGATGCACTGAGTCTCTGCACCTTCACTGTCAGGTAATGCAGAGAAGAATGAAATCAAATATGGTGTGTGGGGGGAGTATCCTCATCATCACAAAAGTCATCTTAACCTTGCATTCATTTTAACTTGAAAACAAATTTATTTCTTATGTAATAGCTTACTATGGTTGCTAGTTACTTTACTGATATACAAATAACAGCTGCAGGCAAAGCCCCAGCTTCACTGCACTTATATTGAAAACTAGACTATCTTTTTACCTCTGTCAGATGCCAATAAAACTGTTCAGTAGTTTGAAATTAAAAGAACTCCTTTTTATTACATCTTTTGCTTAAGATGTTTTCAAATGCAAAAATGCAGTTAGGCCAATCTCAGGTAGTAGAAAACTTAAATATTTTTCTATCTGAGATTAACAGGGCTACCCAGTAGGTGCTATTATCTGGCATTATCTCATAGAATTAAAAAACTTCCTCTGCTAACTGAACTCTCATCTAACAGCCAAGTGCTTTTCATCCCCACTGAAAACTTTTGTGGTTATTTTTGTATTTACTGTTAGCTTTGGTAGATAAGCTACTAATATACATCTGAGCATTTGCAATTTCTTGCAAAGTCTCTGAATGGCTTTTGTGGCAATTTCTGCCATCAGGTACTGCTGTTTATTAAAACCTTGTTAGATAGTTATTTGACAGGTTTAAAACTCCAGGCTTTGACATAGCAGAGGTAGCTCTTGGACACTGATTTCTCAGCACATCCTTCACAAGAAGCTGTGTCTCACCAAGCATGGTAAGTCCTAAACTTAGAAGAAGGTATGGTACAGTCAGATCAAAGAAGATAGTAAAAAAAATGTCTTATTTTATTTTACTTTTGTTTTATCTGCTATAGTCATCATGAATGCCTGTTACAGTTATCATGAAAAGACCTCGGTCTTATCTTAACGGAAGTAAAACTTTTCTGAAGGAAGAGCAGGAACTGAAGGAGTAAGCCAAAAAATACAAGTCTTTGGTTTACCTGAGTTCTTAAAAAAGAGCCATGCTCCAGCCTGGGTAAAGGAAGACAGTGGAGCAGAGAAAAGGAAATAGATGGGAGAATCTGCTCTAAGAAATTAATGCATCCACTGAAGGCCCAGGAGCACATGCTGTTCACCAAGGTGAACTCTTTGGCTGCCTCTTCCCCCTGCCCTCAGCCTTCCTCCTAGTCTGGTGACTTAAGGCAAAAGACAGTCATGGGTGCCACCAGCAAAAGGCAAGAGAAACAGACTTCATGTTGTTCCAGCACTGAGAAACTCGGTGAAACTGAATGCTCAGGTTGCTGACATATGTTGTGGAGACAGATTTCCGCAGTATGCAGACTGAAATGCATAATCTGAATAAGGTTATGAGCCAAACATCTTCAGTGTTTATTGAAAACATCCCTGATGTTTAAAATTCTGTAGTCTTCTGAAATCCAGCCCTGCAGTTATTTCTCCCTTTCAGAGAGAACGAGACACACAGATACTTTAGGAACATGTGTGTCCCTTTTTTCCCCTCCCTCCTAGCAGAAGAGACAGTTTAGCCTGCTTTTCCTGGTTCACATCCTGGGATGAATCACTGCAGACAAACAGCTCCAGCAGAGGCAGCTCAGAGGCCCTTACAGGAACAGAAGAGGAGCAGTCTGTCACTCTGGGCAGGGTTCACTGTGCAGAGACAGGGAGAGGGGAGGAGAGTGATTTATGTGGGTCCCTTTATAAGGGAGTCTGGCGTTCAGATACAGTGTGGGATTTTTCTTTGAAAAACAAACAAATACTGGTTATAACTTCCCTGTCTGGAAAAACTCAGTCGTTTAGCCAGTCCCTCTCCTCTTTGCTCATTCTTTTAACTCTCACTCATGCTAAGTTGCTTTAGAGGTATTTTTGGAGATATTCAGACTTGGAACGCTGTGTTCCTCCTAGCTGTTTTCAAACCTTCTTGCATGACGTTCCTTTCCATGGCACTGGTCTTTAGGCCAGCCAGAAATAAGGATATTGCTGAGCACAAAAAAGGCCTTGTGTATCTTCCCCAATAACTACTTTAAAGACTGTAACGTATCTGCAGAGGGATTTCAGCATACTTTAAAAATGCCAAAGGACATTTAAAGGCAGTGTCGGGTGACATTATGCATGACAACACTTCTCTGCAAAGGTGGGAAATGAGAAGAAATAAAAGCTAGATGGGATTATTTGTTCAAATGTACCAAGACTTGGTTGTGCGTGAAGGAGGCCTGTAGCCTCTCAGCTCATGTAAAACTGCCCCTTGTGCCAATCTCTGCATGTGTGTGAATGAATAAAAGAAGGAGAAAGTGAGAATATGCTTGTGGCAGTACATGGAGCTGTTCCCATTCATGAGGCACGAGTTTTCTGGAATTAATACCTTAAAAATTCAGAAATCCTGCAAATAGAAGAGAGAAAGGCTTTTGTGTAGAAGGACAGAACTGCTAGAGTTCTACAACTCCAGACATCCATGCTCAGTTCTGTAGTATTTTAATGTCAGATATTTCATTTGCTCATTGTTTTCTGTCAAATATCATCTGGGCAATCTATCCGTCAGCCTGAAACCATGTAATGTATTGCAGATTAGATAAGAACAAGGAAATATTTCATCTTTGTGTGAATAAAACTTACAAGCTATTGCGTAAGGTAGTTTCTCAGAACCTTGCTGCAAATGTAAGCTGGATTCCTGCTATGTGCACCAAGAGGACATGTTAGCCCGCTTCCAATGTTCTATTGCAGTTTATGTTCTGGAAAGCATGTTTCCTAGCTGCTTTCCTGGATGTTGCTACAACCGTTGTGTGTCACTTTTGCTGGTGGGAACACAGTGAGGGACAAAGGTCTGGGGCCCACTGAAATAAGCATAACATTACTTTCTCAAGTAAAACTTTATTGTTATTTCTCTTCTCTGTGTTGCCATGTACCAACCACATTGGTTGAATGCCCATCATCACACTTCTGATTTCTGTAATACACTCTTCATGGAAGTGGCTGGAACTCTTAGAATTTTAGTCACACACTTGCCCATAACAATTTTTGGAGTCAGTAAAATATATAAAATGCGTATACACACATACACACATACAGACACATACAAATGTAAAAAATGCCATGGTTATTTATTTTATTGAGAGTTGCTGGATTTTACTGAGAGCAGAGTTATGCATTAGACTCCATTTATTTTCTACTCATTTTAAAACCATGTGCTATAAGCAATCAACCCATAGTTAAAAGAAATTCAAGTCATACTGTTCCTAGGAGTCTTCTGTGCCATAAAAGTCCACACAGATCTCACATTGAGGTAAAATCAGTTGTAATCCTCATTTCAATAATTTGAGGGGAGACAGGATTTACTCTGAATGTTTCCTAACCCCATGATACTTTCATGGCAGGCAAATTAATGGACAGCCACTCATAGTATGACAATTTCTGCAGTGTGCATTACAAAGAATGGTTTATTTTCTCTAACAAATCTTGTGGAAAATATTCTGTATGGCTTTCTGGGAGGGGTTTTAATCATAAAGGAGAAAAAGCCCAGAGAAAAGTATTTTGTGAAAGGTGATTTAGGTTGGTAGATGAAAACATTAAGGTTTTAGCACACTTTTCTCTGGTTTGTCACCACGTAGAGTAAAGGTGGGCCTAATGGGAATCTACTTAGCATTTTCCCTTAAAATAACCCAGTGACAGATGCCTGTACCACTGTGCAGAGCACTTAAAGTCTGACTTTTAAAATGATTTACGTCATTCAGCATGCTAATAGGTTCCTTCAAAGGTACTTTTCCTCTACTTCTCTAATGAATTGGTTCCAAGTAAGGTACTTATGGCTCTAGCGCACAGAAAAAACACATATTGGTACCATAAGAGTTATTTTATTTTCTACCATCAGCACCAGTATGGTGCCAATATTTTTGGAAGCAGCAGGGCTGAGGGGCAGTACTAAGTTTGCGTTTCTACCTATACTCTTATAGAAAAACCTACCAAAAAAAATCCAATATAAAAAGAGCAACAACAACAACAAAAAACACTTAATAGCGACTTATTGGCTTCCTTTCATGAAGATCAAACAATTTGCTGGTAGTTCTTAAATTTTAGTTACATTAACAATACTTTTATCACACTGTGCTTTTCCACGTCTTACCTGTTTTCTTTTCCATAGGCTGGTCTCCTGACTCAGACAAGACTGCACGTGAATGGTGGCAGCTGCTTGGAAATGCCTTTGTTATTCATCAGAGACTGTTTGAACTTGTGCCAGTGTCTGATGGGGCCTCATTCAGAAGCCATCAGGATCAATGGAAAAGCTCCAGTTAACAAGGCCTTGATGCCAGTCCAAATCAGATACCAAATGTCTCCCAAGAAGGATCTGCTTATGGTAACACAGAGTATGGTACTTGATAATTCTTGTGCATGGGCACGTATTTCATGGGGAAGAAAATGTATTTGCTTGCATTCCACTACAGAAAATCTCGCATGTGTCCTTGGGTTTTTGGCAGATGTTGAAAGCTGATCAGAAGCAGATGAAGTGAAAGCAACAATATGTCCCTGAGCAACAGCAAAGCAACAGGTGCAGGAGGAGCATATGCCAGATTCCCATCAGCAGAAGGAGCTGCGTGGAGGACTCTCTGGGACTGCATTATGAGGTGCATGCTCCACTTTTCTTCTGGCACTGGGGAATATTAATAAGTCTTCATCAAGCCAAGCAAATGATTTTCAAATTTAACTTTCAATTATGTAATAACTCATATCATAAATACCTAGGGACTACAGTGTAAGAAAATTTCTCATGTAAAACAACCTGGTCTTTAAAAATCATTGTATTTTACTTTTAAAATTGAACATCCATTAAAAATTATGAAGGAAATTAGAAACCTTAGCTGCTTCAAAATCTTTCCCACTCATCCAAGAACATGAAAAGTTTCCACTTACTTATTTTTTTAATAAAAAAAAATTAGTTTCCAAAAATACTGTATAAATTTAATTTGAAATGCTTTGAAGAGACCAATTCTGAGACACTCTTTAAAAAAAAAATAAGGAAAGCAATGGTTCAGTGACTAGAAGCTTTTTTCTGCTATTCAGCCCTGGCTCTCTGCTTTGCTTTGAATGGACTAAAAAAAAATATGTCAAAATTGAGCAATTCTGGATAGAAGTTATACATTTTTCTCCAGTGTCACATTATGGTCTTCTGAATGGAACTGGACAAAAGTCTGGTTTATGAAATACATATGCATATGTATGCATTTTACCTCGAGACAAAGCCAAAATATTTCTAAAACAAAAAACATCACACCCTCCACGTAAGAGCCATCAAAAAGCAGCGAGTGCACAAGAGTATAAACTTTCTTGCACTGTGTTGGATCTGTTTCCAGACTCCTGCTGTGCCATACTTTTTCATGCTAGTGACCTGAAACTCATCATCAGGAATAGAGGTGCTTTCTCTCTTTCTTCCCAGATTGGGAATTAAAACCAACAGGAAGATTTGCACTTGGTATTTTTTTCTCTTAAGGAAAATTTTCTTAGAAATCTCCAATTCTTCTCTTGAACCATATGATGACAAATAATGAACTGGTTAGAAATCTTAAAAAAATAGATTTTTTTAAAAAAATCCTATTTTCTGCTTTTTCGAGTAGGATTGGAAGGCCACAGGATAATAGGAAAAAAGCACCTCCACAGGCCTAAGTTTTTACCGCTTAGTCATCTCTAAAGTACTCAGAGCATGACAAGGATTTTGTGAATTATGTGTTTTGGAACAACTTGCATCGTCCCTAATGTAATCTAATGCAAAAGATCTGGACCAACTGTTAATAAGACTAGGAATTCATTTTGTGATGACCAGCAAAAAAATTTGGTTCTAAGTATTTCACAGCACTGCATTGACAGATTTTCCAGTTATAGCCTATGCCAGGATATGCCACTCTATAGCTCACCTTGAATATAAACCAGAAACACTTGAAGAGGTTGGAATGGGAATTCACAGACTGACATCCTTAGCTATCTCAAATTGTTTGATAAATGACATGCGGATACAGCAAATGTTCAAAATGGTGATTTAAATTAACCCATCTGACTGTACTGAATTTATAAACATGCATGACATCTCCCAAACTATGTCTATCTATGCCTGGTGCTCATAAATATCACAAAGACTACAAAACTTATCCTCTAAACCTCACACAGATATTACAAGACTGAACCTTCTATGACTGGAAGTGCCACACTGACACTACATTTAGGTATTGGTAGAAAGTACTGCAAGAACTTTGCATCTATCTCTAAGGGAATTGCCTTTGCAGTAGGAAATGAGCAAATGGGTGATTCCAGATAAACTAAAGGGATTTCTCGGAGCCAAAGGGGAATTAGAAGACTTACGAGGAGCTGAAATATCTCAGAACTTGTTAGGAAATCCTAGAATGCCTATCCATAAATGTGTTCCTGTTACACACCCATGCAAAGCAGGGTGGGAAGAAAAAATAATCAATAAGGCAGCCCTCTTCACAACAGATAAAGGTGCAAATTCCAGTTCATATATCCAAATTTCTTCAGGGAGCTTTTGAAACTCTCCTGGTTTAGACTGGCAAAAAGTTGTTCCTGCAAGAACTTTAGCAGGAAGGATGGTATGGGACAAAGTGAAAATCAAAATCAAAAATCTAGAGAATGATGAAATGTTTTAGTTTTGAAAGACTAGATTATAAACCCAAGCCCTAAAAAACATATTCTTCATTTTCTCTTCCCCTTGAATCCAGAAGGTGCACAGGTTGACATAATTTTCTAATAGTATCTTTAATTCCGAAATTATTGACAATCGTAATACTTAATTTTACGCGTAAGTTCACTGAGTTCTCCTAAATACATTATGCTTTTCCAAAATAATTACAGATCTATTTATCCAAATTAAAATGAAATATGCTTAAAATTAATTTTGTGACAGCCGGCAAGGGGTCCATTGGAACCAGATGCCATCTGGGAATAAACAGAGAACATTATTTTCCAGCCATTCTTCTGTCCCCTCCGGACCTACTACTGCATGAGAGACTGCACAAACAGGAATAGGAGTCAGTTATGCTAATCCTGGTCACACACCATGACTCCACAGAAAATCCCCAGAGATGATGCACAAGACATAATTGCTTCCATTTACAGAGAGTAGAGCAGAGCAGAAAATCTCTCTTGAAGTCCTTTGGGAACGTGAAGCTGAGGATGAAAAGCTGGACATGACTGAAATAAAAGAAAGGATTTTGGGGCTTTTCACAAACATCAAATGTTTACAGCTGTTTACAGCTGTTTACAGCTACTTTTCTGAGAGAAAAGTCTCTTCTTAGAGACTTCTACCTCCAGTGTCTTAGACTAACCAAATTGAATATCTCACAGTCTTGGGAAAGAAGATTTCATAGCTTCCTCTGACTTGTGGTGTAGCTACTCTGTTCACCTAGTGTCATGGATGAGTGGAGAGAATAAGCAGTAATGTTTTATTGAAGTGAAACAATAATTTAAGGGAGTTCAATAAATTTGATGGAATGTAATGGATTTTGAATGATCCATACAGGGCCTGGAGACACAAGGGGTAAGGAAGACCCTCTCATTGATTCATGAGGTTCAGAGAGGACATGATTCACCCCAAAACTCTGGACGGAGCCTAGGTGTGACTAGGTCCAGTCTTAGTCTATGACTTGGACAACGGTTTATGCCTAATGGATTATCTATACAATGTTTATAATAATACTGAGTAGTTACACTGGTTAATAACAGTTTTTCAGTAGTAATTCAGCGTGTTATCAGTCACTAAGGATCTGTCAGAAGTAAGGGATGTCTCCACCTTGAGCAAGGAAGGATCTCAGTCTCAGGTAAGGAGTATTCCAGCTTGCAGGTTCATCACAGGTTATGAGGTCTCTGTTGCTTTTCAGTCAGCCTGAACCAAAGTACAGCCTGGAGCCAAGTGTATCCATCACAGACAGCCTCTGGATAACTGAAATAATTTTGGATTCTCAGATACTAGGAGAGGTTTTCTACCATATAGGTGGAGGCTAGAAACCTTCCTGTGAGCTGTTTTTTTTTAAATATCCCTGCAGATGTAGAAGAGGATTTTTTTACTGTCCTGCCCTGATCCCCTGCCCTTCAGCTTCAGAAATGCCAGAGCCAAGTATAATTCCTCTTTCTTTCCAGTTTGGTTTTGTTGTCTTTTTATTTTTTTTCCTTCTCTTGTTGGTCTAATCACAGTATGCAGTTATCTTCTGTCAGCAGGAAACATATGAGAAAAGGTTTGGAAATTTATATGCTGAAGCTCTGTACTCTCTTACAATCCCAGCAAGAGCTGATTTCTAATCCTTTAAATATCAGGATTTCATTAAAGTTTTATTTTCCCCTTCTAATTCTCAGTATGATTCACAACCGAATTGAGTATTAGGCTGTTCAAACAGTAAAACATTAACACAGAAGAACTCCAGCTGTAGTGTAAATACTATTTAACAAGATTTTTTTTTAAAGACATAGTCCTGGAAAAGTAATTTTAGCTATTTGTTTGCCAGAAACTATAGGAATAAGAGAAAAATCCTTTGTGTGTCATTTGTTATTGTCACTTTATGGGTCAGGGAATTATAAACAGCTCTAAGTATTTTGCAATAGCAACTTTTTACTCAAAGGTCTTCTTTTTAAAATGCAGTGTCTGGTTTTCAGCTGTTACAGTACTTCAGTGCATATTTTCAGTCACTTCAGCTGAGTTCCTTAAGTTTTTTTACAATTATTGATGCCAAGATTTTATAGCCACATGTTAATGCTACCAGTTTTGCTTACTGTGTACATAAATCTTGTACCAGCATTGTGACTGTCAGTCAGAAAATAAATTTTATAAGTATGACTGCTAGATGATTTACTTAATCTAATAGCTTCCAATCCATATAAAGTTAGTTAAGAGTTCCTGCTATAACCTTTTGTGACAAACTTGCATAAAACTCACATAAATCCCATAAATATATACTACTTCTCATCAACTTTAATTCCTTCTGCTAACATATAATCCATAGTAAATTTGGTATAACCTATTGATAGACTCCATATGAGTCTACGAGATTTTTTTTCATCGGGTTGGATATTCTGAAACTCCCTAAAACACATATGGGAGAAATACCTTGACTGTCCAGTGGTTTTAAAGTCAATAGTGTCCTCCAACCTTTCCCTTTTTGTAACAAGGGAATCCAAAGTCCGACTAAACTCCAACTAAACTAAAATGCAACATGAACTGCTTACTATATTTCTGAGACAATGCATCCAACGTATTTTAACAAACTTAAAAAGACATTTCATGCTCTCAGTTCCCCATAAATTCTCAGTGAAAGACCAGAATTTGAATGTGTATTAAAACTTCAGTGGAAGTACTAAGGTGGTGAGATATGTTCTTACTGGTTTTGCAGGGTTGTCCTCAGTCCTTATGTTTTTCAAAAGAAAAGAAAACCTTTTCACTTACGTAACACATAAAAATAGAGTCAAGGGACAAATATCCTGTTTTCAAACTATGGTGGTAAAAGAAAAAAAACAATGCAGCTGTACCAGTGCAACTGAAAATTATATGAAAAAAACATTTTCATCAAATCAGTACAAACTTTTCATCAAATAAAAATTGATAAGCTAAGATAATATATATAATCACTATTCATTTTCATTTTCCTCAAAATTTTACCATGAGAAGACAGGAATTACCTTTAACAAGGAAGGCCAAAACAGATGAAGACATAACTAAGGACAAAAGCCTGAGAAAAGCAGCTGCTGTGAAGTAATCACGATCATGAAAAAGGCTTTATCATAATCTTCTAATATTTCCAACCTTAAGCCAAAAATAAAATATGGTACATGACTTAAAACCTGCAGTGGAAAATTATACAATGTAGGAAACCACAGGAAAGAGGAAGGTTCTTGACAGGTGTTTTTAAAAAAACCCAGAACTCTCCTGAATACATGCAGAGTTTTCCAAGTATGATAACCTTACAGATCTGTGTAAGGGTAGCATTCTAATCTGAGGTTAAATCAGAACGAAGTCTTCTGTGCTTGTGTCATGTGTGCTTCCCTTTCAGAATGTTAAATTACCTGGGCCAGTAGCTCAGTAGAGGAGCCAGACAGACCAGGGAGATTAGTCCCAGATATTAAAGCTTGGCTCCAGCTCAGCAACAGAAGATTCATTCTTTGTGTATCTACAGTGAACAGATAGTTGCAAGTTCTTTTACAAAGTTAGAATACTTTTGACCTAAGCATCAGTCCTATATCAAAGAATTCCATATAGTGAACCTCTCATTGTCATTAAAATATGAGTTAAAAAAATAGGTTTTACAAGGTTTTCTTGTTCTTGTCTTGTACTGTTAGTTCCTTCTTGCTTCTCCCATTTTTTTAGCCCTTCACTTACTCATTTTTTCTCCTTCTTCAGTTCCTTGTTTCCACCTCAGAAGAACAGTCAGCTCCTGAGCAGCCAGTAAGTTTACTCACACAGATATTAACAAGGTTAGTGCATCATCCCTCTTGGTGATACTACGTGGGGGAACTAAAAACATGAAGTTGCCAAGAGATATTCATTGAACAGTCAATTGTTTAAGGCTGACTGTAAAATTATAACGCAAGCCCAACTCATATTCATTGCTATTCAGCCAAATCCTGAGAAATAATAAACTACCAATGATAGGTATTTCCCACAAGGCTGGCTGCCCTAGCAACAAGGTGCCCTTGGGCAAACCTTCCTTTTGCTGATCCTGCTTTATCTATAACTGATCAGAGAGGTGGAAAATATGCCCCACAGCAACCAACCTTACCACCCAACAACCAGCCCTGTATGAAAGGGCTGCTCAGCAGAAGTGAACCACAAAAAGGGCATGGTATGCATACAGGGGGTGCTCTTAGCCTTCTGCTCCACAAGTGCCTTTGATGTGATTTCTGATATCAGTATCTTATTTCAGTATTTAACCTGTAACTGTAAATGGAATTCATTCTCAAAAAAAAAAAAAAAAAGGAGGAGATGATATGTTGCTAATCTGGACTAAATCTGAGTTGTATGTAACTGTTACATGCAAGAAGTAAATGTATTTACCTATTATTAATGTAATTCATTAATCATAAGGAACATTAAAAGCAGGATGACTATAGTTCTTTAAAGCATTGTTGAAAAAAATTTCAGTTTCATATACATTTTCACTTTTTTATGTATGTTATTGCTTTGCTTTTAAAAAGTTTGGATGTTCTGCACTCAGTCAGCTTCCCTACCTCTCTCCTTAGCAACATTTTACTTTTTTCAATAGTTTATGTATCAAATGTGCTGACATCAAAAGCCGCCTTCTGCCTCTTTCCAGAATTGGAGATACTTGCAGTACTCAGTCTAGTTTCTTTCTTGTACATCATTGCTACTCCTAAGACTTCTCTTCACCAGGTTGCGATTGCATTAATACGATCCCAGTGCTGTCTTAACAGCTCACAGTGACGTCTGCTCCTTTATGGAAGTCTACTCACTAAAACCAGTTATCCACTTGTATACGAAAGCACAAATATCACTTCTGGCAATGCATAGACTGGAAGGAAACCTATCCCAAGTCTTATTTACACTGCAGCTGTATACTGTCCACTTACAAGGTAAGGACACAACCAGTCAAAAATTTTACAGAGCCCCTGTGGAATGTGGTTCCCATTCCCTTGCAAGTAAATTCACTACACTGTTGACAAATTTTTTATCCATTCCTACAAGTTTGTTTTAGCTATAAAGCTGCTTTCAGTTCCACGTAGGGAAGGTCAAAAGTACCAAACTCTCTGGCCATAAACAAAAAACTTGAAATATTACAGGCCTAAACTGTGAACCACAAACCCAAACCAGGAGACACTAGAATCAGTCTAGGCTCATATTTTTCCTTGGAAAAAGCTTCAACAACCCCAGACCATGAAATATACTCTGTGCTTGAAGAGGATAAAAAGACCACAGCTTCTCTGACAATCTGATCTTCCCTCCTAATGCCGGCTTTAAAGGTCCATATGACTCTTACTACTTCATCAAAACAGAGTTATTAGGACATAAACACAAGGCACAGAGTTCTTTGCAACACCTCTGAACACCCTGCAGGTTATTTACTTGTTTTCAATTCTTGCCAATAAGGGCTGCAGGAAACTGTAAAACCAATCTGCAAAATATACATTTGGTAAATTGTTTTAAGGAGAGATAGGAGAGAAAGTGGATGAAAAAGAACAAAAATAATTAAAAATATAATGGGAGAATTACAACTTAGAAACATAATTCTATTTTTTTTCCTAATGTTCAGAAATCTGCAGAAACCAAAATCAGGAATTTTTTGGCTAATCCAGCAGGCTTAATTAGATTGTTATTATTATGTGTCTCTGACATTATCTGCATCTTAGAAGAATTTGTTTTCAGTACAGCAGCACATTTTTAATCCTATTAGTATGTGAAAATAATGAGTGAAACCAAAAATAATCTGGCTATAGAATTTCTGGTTTGTTTGCCAAGTGACACAGCAGCACAACTTTTGTCTCACAAAATAGCATACTGAGTACAGAAATCACTAAATGAAGAATTTCCCTGGCTGTCAAATTGAAAGAACTGCAATGTGCCAAGGAGTGAGGAACCCTGCTTTGCAGTAGGCTAAGAGTAATTTTCTATCTGTGCCATTTCTCCAGGCAGAGAGTAAACTGGAGCACAGCATTAAAAAGCAGTGCTTTAAATTGCTAGTCCACTGACTGATTTGAAGGCTAAATGGCCAAAACTGACGGGAACCAAGTGAGCTCTGGGGAGAGAGCCATAACATCACTTTCTCCTTCGTTGTTTTGTGCCCTGATGATCCTTAGTCCAGGAGCTCACTTAAGCTTCAGGTATCTGTGAAGAGCTAGAAAAAAATTGCAGGTCTCATCTAATGTTGAGAACGAGATATTTTGAAAAGGAAAAGATTTAAAAACCCCATATTTAATAAGGTTTGGTCATAAAAAGAGAGTAGTTTAATGTTTATGACTTCATCTGACTACTTATAACACGTGAAACTCAGGAGAGTGAAAACACATCTGTAAAATTACAAGAATATTTTCTAGAACCATTATTCCTATTTTTTCACAAGAATAAGAAATCTTTCCTATGGTTTCCATTGATTTATTGCTCAGATATTGATCCATGAGGTAAAAAAGTATTCTGACTGGTGTTAAGAGAAGGGTAAATCTGCCCAAGCATAAATAAAAAGTTATCTCTGAGTCCCAGGTAAATGCTAAATGTGCATTTGGTCCCTTTACAGTCCTTTAACACAATAGGTACCTATGGATATCAAACCAGATCAATAAATTCTAAATACAAATACCTAATACATGCCAGAATAAATGTCCTTTGAAAGTGCCAGTTGATCACTATAAAGGGAGCAGCTGCTTTAGATTTTACGGTTAAACTTTAAAACACCCAAAATTAGCTGACATAAATCTCACCCTACATGCTTTCATTTGTCATTGTATCTTTAGAGTTACCAGAGTATCAAAAAAATGATTAGGGGTCTTTTTTCAGTGCCAAAATACAGGACTTTTTGCTGACAGTTGCCAAATTGAATCTAGCCTGAGCCTAAGAAATACTGCAGGGCTGCAATGTAGGATCACATGCAAATCATCCTTCCAGGCATAAAGACTAATAAACAGAAAACAGCAGTAGTACTGTTTTTTGCTAATCTTCAGAATGATTCATAAAAGTAATGAGAACATACTGAAAAAGACAAGTATTATTAACTTTCTCTTAAAGGAAGAAAAAATCTAATTTTACAGCAAACATGCCAGCAAGAAGAGTAGTACCCTTCATGCATAATAGTTGTCTTATTGAAGAAAAGCTTAAGATATCCAAATTAATTTTACAGTTCTTAACTACCTTCATTTTTCCTGCACTTTGAAAGAAAGTTAGGTTTAGCAGTTCTCTCTGGCACCAGAAACAAAGGAGAACAATACTTAACAAATGAACAGAACTACAATCTGAACAATACTACCACAGAAATTTTTTGGCTGAATTACTTCTATCAACTGTCTGTTCAGCCTAAAGTTTAAATTGGCAGCACTCGAGGGTTCTCAGTGAAGTTAGCACAGCTGATTACTTTCACGTCCAGCCATCCACAAATATCTCAACATGTTGAAAGTCACGGAAATTTGCTAAGAACATGAACACCGTGGAATTCATGGCTCCCCAGACAGCTGTAACAAAATGCAAGCAGGGGTCCTGACCCTGTGGATGCTCAGTTCATTAGGTTTATACAGGAGAATAAGTAGTTGAAGGATCAGCCCTTTGGCTAAACACTCAGTATTCTAGCAGCTGATGTGCTGTGGCTGACATTCATTAAAACTATTCATCACAATTTTCTTCTTTCTACTGCTATTTTCTTTATCTCTGATTCTTGTCTCATCCCACATCTTTAGAAGAGAACTCTTTGAGACCTGAAATTTCACGTGTGTTACTTAAACACAACTATAATGTGCTCAGTGACATGGTTGTTTAAACAACATTGCAACACAAAACATAAATAATTGTAGGTCATGATGAGTGTGACAGTCATCATAATCAAGTCTGTGACGAAGATGGTAATGGGGATATAAAACATTGCATTCCAGCAGAAGCTTCTTTCTCTTAACACCAACATTTGATTAAGAGCAGTCTTTTAAAAGTACATTAAAGAAAAAAGTTAAAATAAGGTACACACTGCGCTGTTTTATGATATATTCATTCAGCATCATGAGTAGGGGTACAGGTCTACTCCGTAAAATGGAAATTATATGAAGTGCAATAGTTAGGCAGGGTGCCATTACTCTGTAAATCTGCCAGAAAAATTGGTTAAATCTCTCAACAATCTTGTCTAAAACATGAAGTGGGGAAGAGAAGTTGTCTGATTTTTCATCGTTATTGGCACATCTGTAACTAATAACAATGGTCCCTAGTGTGGTTATGCCAGGCAATCAAAGCTCTCTCAACCTACTCCTAAGCATGACTCAGAAGCAAGCATGAGCCAAGGACTATATCTAAAAGGCAGCCTGAATGTGACCACCCTGTTTTGGAAGGTAGGAAAATTTAATAGTACAAATTACATCAAGCTGCACTGTTAGCGTCAGGATGCTTGAAATGTGTAGCTTACCATTATAGCCTGTGTGTCCAATAATGCCGAAGATTTCAAAGACATTATATATCCATATTTTCACATACCTATGTGTATATATATATGTATGCATTATACTACATAATAAAAAAGTGTATTATAATATTATTCTATTTTTATTTTATTATATAACTATACTATGTATAATGATATCTTTTAGATTAACTTTTTTATCTTACTACAGTATATTATCAAATGCAATATTATAAAACTATTATAAAATATTGTGTCATATTTGTTAGGTTACAATCACAGAGAATAAAGTGTGGTATTGGGTTTGCATGGCCAAGCTTTGGCAGCAGGTGGCTACAGGGCAGCTTCTGTGAGAAGGTGCTGGAAGCTTCATCCAGCTTCATCCAGGAGAGCCAATCCCTGGCAGCTCCAAAGACGGAC
>VZRF01015810.1:0-27472 GCA_013396875.1 Vireo altiloquus
CGGGGGGCCGGCAGCAGGGTGGGCGCACGCTGCCTTACCTCTGCTCCCGCGCTACCAGGGATTCCCCGTGCTTCCGCCTGGAATTTGGGAGAGCCATCCTTCAAGGGTTTTTAGTTCTGTCTTTCTCTCTCTTCCTCCTCCTCCTCCTCCTCTTCCCGTGTTGTGACTGGGTTTATAAAAAAAATAAAAAAAGACAACTCCATGTAAGCTCGCAGCCAGGGCACGGCGAAGTCTGGGGCTCCGGGGGGAGGGAGCAGCGGAGGGAGGGTCACAGCTCCATGCCTTACAAAAGGCAACCCAAAGCCTGGATATTTTTTTAATATCCTACACAAAACGCCGCCGCACATATACACGTAACGCAGGCCCCAGACCTGGCGCTAATTAGGTTTTTGCCAAAAACTGTCGAGGTTCAGCCTATGACACGAATAAATGCAGCGGGGCTGGGAGTTCCGAGCCCTCACCTGCTCCGAGCCCCCCCGGCGCTCAGCCCTCACCTGCCCGAGCCTCCCGGAGCGGGTGCCCAGCAGGGCGAGGGTTTATGGGGCGCGTCCAGAGCTCCCACGACGGCAGGGACCCAGGGTCAGCCGTAACCACGCGGCACCGACCTGGACTATTTCAACCACAGTGCTATTCCAGGGCTATTTTTGCACAAATTAATTTTACTATTTCACAGCTCCACTCACAGAGGGAAAAAGGAAAAAAAACCCCTAATAATTAGTGTTGTGTATCCCCTTGCAAATGTCACAGAAGCAGCACTGAGTGTGCCGGGACGGGTCTCCAGGAGCACAGGCCTATTGTTCTAAGGACACGGCTTTTGTGAGCGGGGCAGCACAGTCAGGCTGGAGCAGGAGGAGGAGGAGGAAGAGGGGAGGGAAGCCCTTGCACAAGCACACCGTGCACCGCAGCCACTGTTTCACACCCTCGCATTAGATGTTTGCTGAAAATACAAGGTGCACACGTGTGGTACTTTTTTCCAAACATGTCATTACCGGGAATGATTAAGGGCTTCGTTGCTTCCCAGTGCAAGGTCTCGGCTTGGATTGCTGCTGATGGCTGAATTCCCCTGTACACCTCACAACATGATTTTAGTGCGAGGATCGGGGAAAATAAAAGAATGCACTTTATTAAATGTTTTTTTGAACGTGGAATATTTAAGAAAGGGTCAAATTTATTTTTGCAATTGGCAAAAGCAAATTTGCTCCTAAGCTGAACCGTCTCAAGCCGTGTTTCACCCCGGTGTACATTTTTATGGAGAAGTTACAAACCCCTGAAATCGGCGTTGGCTGTCAAAGGCTGGGATGCTCCAGCCAGGGCGGGCACGGAGCTGTGTGTCCGTGCACCAACTCCGAGTGCGTGGGGAGCTGAGGGGAGCGGCAGGGCCGAGGAGACAATGGGAGCTGGAGGCGAGCAAGGAGGTAGAGGGGGGTCTGCCCGTGCCCCTCCGGCCAGGAAAGCAGGTCACTCCTGATAACTGGGTAAGCAAACGCCAAAACAAAGCGTGGGGCTGGATTTTGATGCGCCAGACACGCTTTCTTATAAAAAATAATTTCCCTGCCTTTGTTTCTCCTCTTCTCCTTCAAAGCGAGGAGAAAAGTGAGCTGCTGTGTTCATACTGGCTTTCCAAGGGAAAAAAGGTGATTTTTAAGAATCTGCCCACCAAGCATGAGTTACTTGTCCTCCCCCCTCCAAAAAGAAAAAAGAAAAAAAAAAAACTCGACAAGACTCAAAGGATTCCTGAAATAAAGAAAGAAAAACATCCAAAACATTAGACACAGAAACATTATATTTCAATATTATCATATGAATTAAATGTAATCCTTGAAGCGACTCGTCCCAGGGGTCACATATTAGGCCATTTTTTTCTTTTTTTTTTATTTAATAGAGGTCACCCAGGCTGAAAAGCAGAACCCAAATGAAAAGCATCTTCAATGTGGTTATAACATGAGCTGGACGAGGTCAGGCAGTGTCTTGTATGGCCTCATAAAAAATACATAACCAGACAGCCTAATAGTATTTCTTTGCATTCATTTTTGGATGGGAGCTGGCGGGTGGGGGAGGGGGCCGGGAGAGGGCCACAACTGCCTGTGCATTTCCATAATGGGCAGCTTCTCCTACGTTCCAGTTAGGGAAAAAATGAACACTCATTTTAACACATCTCTGGGTTAGTTCACTTTAAAGAATCATCCTACAGACAATTCCTGTGGCCCTGAGAAAGTGAGAGGAGGGAAGCATTGCCCATCTCTCTCTCATACACACACACGCACACACACACACATGCACACACACACATGTTCACTGCAGACATGCTAGTCATGCTTAATTGGGAGTGCAACCACCTTGGGCTTGCTTTCATCAGCACAGGCTTATGGATGTTGTTATTTGTCCATACACACACCCAGGCTGATGAATTTGAATCATCTCTCTTCTGAAGAGAAGCAGAGGAACCCCCATTCCAAGGAGTCCCTCTGTCCCCACTCACGGGGAGGGGTTTGCCCATCGCTGCGATTTACTCAGGTTTTGGGTGGGAGAGAGGGCAAGAGAAAGGCAAGACATAAAAGGGGAAGGGGGTGTGTGTAAATAAAAATAACCAGTGCTAAAAATGCCGGGTGAGAAGAGAATCTGTAAATCTCACCTCCCTTCCCCCTCCCCAAATGCCGCCTGGAGCCGGGTGACCCTGCGGGGAGCGGAGCCGCAGAGGTGACCCGATGCTAACCAGCCTGTTAGAACTAATAAGGTGTGCGCCTAAGCCAGGGGCTGACACTGGGGCATTGTGGAAATAACTCTCCTTGTTATTGCCCATCCTCAGCTTGAAATTTACTGCTCCTTTGCATTATTAAAAAGACAGCTTGCGTGCGCGATGGGGGAGAGGCTGGGCAGGAGGAAGAACCGCACAAGCTTTTTTAATGGTATGTTTGTGCTCTCTCTAGTCTTTAGATTCAGATTCGGAGCATTAAAGCATGCTGGGTTAATAGGTTGTTATTTATTATTTGAATAAAATCTGTTTAGAAAAATGAAAAAAAAAAAAAATTTCCCCCACTATGGCAAACAGTTAGAAAAAAGGAAAGGTGTGAAACATCTCAGAGAAGTCAGGCCGAGGCCTTGTGGGACAAACCCTGCCCCAAACGTTTACAGTAGCACTGCTCCACATTTACATCAGATGTGAGCAGAGCTTAAAACACCCAACAAGGCAGATAACAGGGACTGCGTGATGGAAACACAAAAGGACCTGCTGCATCGTGGGGCCATCCTCAGCAGAGCCTGTGAAAGGGTGTCAGAACACCTGAAATCATTCTGGGATTCTGCGTTCTGTAAATACAGAGCCATTTGGCATCTCGGGGTTTTGCTTTTCCAGCAGTTGGGCAAATGATAAAACTCAAAGATGAACATGGTGGAAAAATCGACTTTGTCTCGATCCCTGCTCTCACTGCTCCTCCAGCACCCACCCTCCACCCTCTGAGCTGATTCCCACAGCATTCCCAGGATAACGGGGGAGACTCCCCAGAGAGGGTCCCTGCCAGGTCCCTGTGAGGGGGACACACACCAACCCCACGATGTACATTTGCACCTGAGAGATCAGATTTTACAGAAACTGAGCTGAGCTGCTCTCTCAGATGCTTTTGCCTTCTCTGAGTCAGTTTTTATGGACAGGTATTTTCAACTTGACCTTTGAGGGGCTGCAGAGCCCATCTGGCACCAGCAGGGCACAGGCAGAGCCTGCAGCCGCTGCTGCCGGGGGAGCCCCTACCAGAATTAGGACTAAAGTATTATTAATTTTCTGCAGCGAAGCAGCTGAGTGCACATGGGAGACATTGCTGAGAACGGGAATCAATGATAAATAACATCCTCAAGGTAAATACAGAACAGGATTGAGCCGTTCATGGCAATTGGCCGAGCCAAGGGTGGCTCTCATGGAGCTGAGCTGAGGGGGTGGGTGGTTTATGGTCAGGGATTCCACAAAATCATCTACCGGAGGGATTTGAGAGAATTCTTAAGAGCACATGAGAGCCACAGCAATTCTTGAGCTGTCCAAGGCAACTGGGTTTTCCTGCGTGTTCAGAGACATTTTTCTGAAAGGTTAATGTGAGCAGCTGCTGGGAAGACCTGGGATGACAGTGGGAATCAGTGGTGGAAGTTTGATGAGATGCATGTAACTGCCATTACACACTGAAACAATGTAAATTTTATATATATATATATTTATATGTACATATGGTCCTGCACATTCAGGGGCCAGAGGCGGGGTTTGAAATGAGACCCCCAGAGCACACCAAGCTCTCTCTCAGAGAGCCAGCATGTCCCACAGCACCTTGAACAGGTGTGAACGTGTCCATCGCTCCTGTCCCAAACCATCCTGTTCCCATCACAACCAGCCTGAGTCAGTGACATCAGTGCACAGAGCAGGCTGAAATACATACTAAACGTTGTGGGAATAAATTACAAACAAAAGCTTCAGAGCAAGGGATAACTGCCAGCTAAGGCAAGGAAACGAAATCCAGGTTTCTGAAAGCACCAAATATAAACAAGGAATTAAAGGTGATACCTTACAAAGAGGTAGAAACAAACCAGAAGCCTCACAGTCCCCTCCTAGTTATTCTCTTTCTGGCATCCTGATTTACTGAATCATGCAAAGCAGCCAAACAGGTCCTATCTGCATCTGAACATAAAGACATTTCCAACTCCTCCGTCCCCAAAGGAGGAAGTAACTTTTACCAACGCATTGTTACATGGCTGCACTTGCCTACACTGCATTTCATCATTTTTGCATACACACGTATTTAATCCTATCGCTCCTATAAAGAATATTAACAGCAAGAAGCATGATGCTCCACATTTTAGTTGGAATATCCAAACATTTTAGGGTAAAATCAACGGTGTGGAGACTCAGAGGACTGTGTTAAGTAGCTCTTGTGCTCAGCCTTCAGGTGGTAAAGCTTAAGTAACGAGAGTATTCGAAGCGTGACAACACTCTACTGGATTTAAAAATACAATTTTCAGAACTGATTGCCAAACTCTGATCTCAGGAGCATGCCCATTTTTTTCAGCTCAACCAGCTGATCCCATAAAAAGTACTGTTTCTCCTTAGAAACTCAGGCAAAGTCAGGCTGCCAGAGAGGAGCAGTTGGATTGGAGGGTTTCTAATGCCCTGCAGCTCTCACAGCAATGTCCTCCTGAATGGACATCAAAACCACACTTGCAGAAACAACAGCCCAAATGACTCCCTACGTAACAGGCTGTATCAGTCTCCCCCATAAGGCCCTGTGGTATTTACCTGCCTCACTTCTTTAAACTCTTCAAGGATTCTCTTGTCATTTTGGATTCTCTGGATTAAAATGGAATCATAGAATCACGGAACGTGTAGGGGTAGAAGGGACCTTAAAGCTCCTCCAGTGCCACCCCTGCCATGGCAGGGACACCTTTCACTGCCCCAGGCTGCTCCAAGCCCCAATGTCCAACCTGGCCTTGGGCACTGCCAGGGATCCAGGGGCAGCCACAGCTGCTCTGGGCACCCTGTGCCAGGGCCTGCCCATCCTCACAGGGAAGAATTGCTTTCCAGCATCTAAAGTAAATCTACCCTCCGGCAGCTGAAATACATTTCATTCATATGTTATTAATCTAAAATCTGCTTCTCCTGCCTCTGTGGTCTCTACCACGCTTGGAATTGTTGGCTGTGAGGCCACATTGTCTGTATGGTTTTGTACTGGGCAGAGAGAAGGTGGAAGGTGCTGGGTGTCCCCTGCCATTGAATTCTGCTCAGATTATCAGTACACCCAGAATAAAAGCATGTTCTCATTCCTAAATCTGTAATTCCATGGACGTGCCCATCTGCAAAGCCCCAACAGGCAGGACCACAGTGAGTAGGAGGCACTGAGCCAACACCCCTGTGCTGCCCTGCACTCCCTCAGGCTTCTGCCAGAGCTCTGGTTCTGCCCTTCCCTGCTCCCAAACATCCCAGCAACCCACAGCCACCTAAAACAGCTTCAAAACCACAGAAAATCCTGCAACTAAGCCTGTAACTTTATTATATCCATAGCAAATATACAGGTGCATTTTAAGGCATTCTTTTGGGAAACAAATATCCAAATGTTTTGCACGGAACAGGACTCACCTGCTCAATTTTCTTGAATAAGCCACCTCATTCTCAGTTATTGAAAAACAGCTCGCAAAGCTTTTAGCATCCAAAACCTAATACTTAAACATATGAAGCCTCTGCATGTGTCCTCTGTAAAGTTCTGAAGAGGTCTGGGGTTTTTGCTCATTTTGGTTTTAGTGCAGAACTGGTTCAGAAGACCAGGCTCACTGTGGCGAAGGTGTGGTTCAGGCCCTGGACATGGCACCTGCTGCCTCCTGGGCTGTGGGTGGCTCCTCAGTGCTCCTGCAGCACGAGGCCAGTGATTCTCCTCTCCATGACTCATCTGGTGTAGCTATTTAAACTAAAACTTCATAAGATAGGGAGTGAAATTTTAGCTCCTCACAGTCCAGTGAGTTTGGCTCACTCCTTACAAACACACACGGTCAGTTAAGCGAGTTCAGGTGTCTGTGTAGTGAAACCCTGATCTGGGCTGTGGTGTCTCAGTGCTTTTAGAGTGCTAAGAATAAGAATGTGGTAGCATATCCAGAACTACACTGCAGCCACAGAAATGTAAGGTCTCCGTTCTCAGTCATGTGAACGCTGCCAAAACCATCTATGCAGAAAAACACACTGGCAGCAGACCAGGGCAGGGATCGGGGAAATGCTTCCTCTTCTCCACTTACAGCCAGCAGTGCTGCATCCGTGTGGAAAACAGAGCAGGAAAGCAGAAATCACTACTGGGATTTCGACCCCGCAGAGAACTGAATTAGGAGTGAGAGCTGCAGGGAAGAGCAGTCTTTCAAATGCAGCTGTTCTGGAGGGAAACTGTGCTATGGAACTCGCGGAGGTGAGAACGGGGAAGCCTCAGGGTGTGTCAGTGTCTGCACTACCTGGTTCACGAGAATCCTCTGCCTTACAAGAGGCTCCTCCATGAGCAGCTGGCAGCTCTGCAGAGAATAGAGAAGGTCCTGGAGAAGACCCAGATTCCCACCAAAGGACACAAAAGGAAGCCTATGAATCACTAAATAAGTCACCAAATCTGGCTACAACCGAGAGTGATACAGAGGAAGATGCTGAATTTCTCTCAATGATGAAGTTTGCTCCTTTTTAGGTCTATTCCAGGAAGGTATTTCAGAGTCTAAAAGACCTTGTTGTTAGGGGAAAATAAAAAATATTCAGCTTTTTTTTTGTTAAGGATCAGGCTACAACTCCGAGCTGTCATAAGCATGAAAATCTGGTTTCTCAACATAAAAAAAAAATAATCTCACCCCCCACAATGGTTAGCTGATGCAGAATAATGGCATTAATTTTTTTGTTGCTCTTGCTTAAGAATTTCAGAATCACATAGTCAATATTGCAATTTAACTATTAAGAGATGGAATGAGTTTGCTTATCTTTCAAAACTAAAATCTAAAATATTCTGCATCATCTCAATATTAGTGTTATTCTCGTTTCTTAATGGGTGTGGGTGTGGCTCTGCATGGTAAGGGGTGCAGAGTAATTCTAATTGGATTTCCTTAATGAGTTGGGGCCTATGTTAATAAAAACCAAGGCATGAACTTTAAACATACCCAGTTGTAACTCCCCGAATGCCCTTAATGTGGAATAAGGACGTCTTTATTTTATTTCATTTAATGGTTCTTAAAGTTAGGACCAAGAAACCACTGCCACTAGTGAAATTCCTTTGAGTCACCTTGCACAACCACCCAGAGCTGACTCATTCATAAATTTTACTGTTTAATGGCGTTCTAGAGACTACAGTTTAAGAGGCAGTGGTTTGGAGAAATTCAACTAAGCCAAAAAAGCCAGTTATTGTGGATGGAGTGATCGTGAGTTAAACTATACTGGTACAGGAGGTGTAACCTTCCTGTGTCACCAGGTCCTGAAGAGCTCAACTCCTCCTGAAGCTCAATGGCCTTTGTGTTCCTAAATCAGATGTTTTTGGAGAGACATGCAAACATTTGAAAAATACCAAAATAAAAGTGAAAGAAATAGAAAATTGTAAAATTATCGGTGTGAAAATTTGAAGTATGAAGCCATGAAACTGAACCTACATCCTTCTGTCTCCAGCTTGCTCCTCACCTCCCTCCGCCTGCCCAGGGACTGGATATATGTGACACAGGGAATAAACAAAATCTCTTCCAGACAGATCAAGAAGGGCATTGTAAGAACAGACAGTCAATTAAATATTATCTGCAATTCCTGTGCCACATCTTTAAACAAGAAAGCACAAAGCCCATTCCCTTTAGCAGCAGCTTACTCGTGTAAGTGCCAGCTGACAAGTCTCATGCCCGATGAAATAGATATTCCTCCTAACTCCATGATTATTCCTGGAATTGTAAATACAGGGGGTGTTGGCACTGCAACTTCAACGAAAACCACAAACTGTACACGCTGCACAGACGTTCTGCTGCACAGTTTAGATTTAATCCCAAAATCATGGCATATGGCACAGGCAGTTTTTATACAAAGACGTGGAAATGTACACAAAGAAAATGTACTCCAAAATAAGGCAGTGCAGACCCAAGCCCTACCCCGGGTAATTTTGTGTTCATTAATTGAAACAGAATCAGGGCAGCCCAGCTGCCCCTCAGTGACTCCCCTTCCATGGAGCTGAGAACTGGGGCCAGCTCCAGTGGGGTTCCCATGACCACGGACTGCAACCTCTGGATCCACATCCATGACCTCGGTTTGGAAGTGGTGATCTTGGAGGAAGAACAACTCAACTGGCTCCAGTTAATTATAACTTAATTAAGCTTAAGAGAAGTTTTTCCTTCAGAAGAATTAAAAACCTCCATTGGTTTTCAGCAGAACTATGGATTTTGCCAGGTGAGCTGAGCTCATCTCTCACTCGGTCGATCACAAACCCTGTTTGTGATTCCGATCCCACCACCACCACCAGCTTCACTCTCTGTAATGCCTCTGGGAAGGAATTATCCCAAATGTCACCACTGCTCTACTTGATATTGCCAGCCCAGTCTCTCAGTGGGAGGCAAAAAACCAGCTGGACTCTCAAATAAGATTCTGAATTAACAAAATTTAATTATTTGAATTCACATTAGTCTCTTCACATTTTTCTACTCTGAATTTCATTGTTAAATTCAGATCTGAAATTACAGTTTCCTTTGCTAGTTTTATACCCTCCTTTTCTACCCTCAAGTTAGGATAAGCCATTCGGAAAGGAGAATGAGTTTTCACAGAAAGCACACACAATAAAGGACACAAGGGTTTAGCACCAAATAATTCCCATCTGGAAGTCTGAAGCCGGGGCTTCAGGAACTTTCACCTTTTATTTAACCTACTTATGCCGATCACAGTTCCAAAGTATGTGGACATGGTATTTCCTAAAGCTAAAAAAAGCACTGAAAACTGATCATAAGGAAGGATTTAGGGGGAAAACAACCCAAACCACAAAAGAAACAAATTAAGGGTCCAAAAAGACAACTGGACAATGAAGAAAGGTGACAGCTTCAGCTGAAAGGAGTCTCGGTTTATCAGTGATATAAAGTCAGCAATTAAAACAGAAAACCCAGATGATAAATGGAAACAAGGGCAATAGGTAACAAGTAAAATAAACCAGAAGCTGTGGGCAACAGGACGTGAGTGGGGGAGGCTGAAGAGAGCAGGAAAACGGTTCCAAAGTTGGGATATTCAGCTTTAAAGTGTAGTAGAACACACAGAAGTCATAGTTCTGATGAAAAACCACAATGAGATGACAATGGAAAAGTGGAGAATATAAAGCAGAAAACCTAGAAATCTTCACAGTTCTTACTTCAAAGGAAGGATTTTGAGGAAGTTACCAAAGAACCATGAAGCACTCAAAAGGTTCATAGTGCTGAGCTCTGGTGAAATTAAACAAGGCTTTAGCAACTGGGAGGAGAATTTTGGTCAGTTCTGGGCAGAACAGATGTTCTCCAACAGCCACAGCTGGCTGAGGGTCAGGAGGCTCTGGAGGGTCCATCTGGGAGCAGTGGCTGGTGGGCAAAGAACTGATCCCTTCATGAAGAGCATGGACCAGCATCTGCCTTGAGCAAGAGCTTAATAGTAGTAGTAGTAATAATAATAATAATAATAATAATAATAATAATAGAAGAAGAACCATTATTGATTATAAAGGTGACACGGAGATCACAGAATCAGAGAACAACAGAAGGGCTTGGGCTGAAGGGACCTTAAAGCTCCTCCAGTTCTATCCCCTGCCATGGGCAGGGACACCTCCCACTATCCCAGGCTGCTCTAAACCCTGTCCAGCCTGGCCTTGGACACTGCCAGGGATCCAGGGGCAGCCCCAGCTGCTCTGGGCACCCTGTGCCAGGGCCTGTCCTCCCTCTCAGGGAAGAATTGCTTCCCACTATCCCATCTAACCCTGCCCCCTGGCAGTGGGAAGCCATTCCCTGTGTCCTGGCACTCCAGGCCCTTGCCCCTCTATGTCTTGTACTTTACAGTGGGAAAACAAAGATCTGGTGGTGAAGTTAGAAAGGACCTCAAATGAGAATGTGAGGATACATTTCTTACCACGACTGTGTTTAATCTGTGCAAAAGGGTTGGGGAGAAGGGCTTGATTCTCCATGGGACAATTTTAACCCCAAATTCAGTGTCATTCTTAAGAAGAAGTCCACTAAATATTTAGTTTTGGACTAGAAAAATCAGTAATTAAGAAAAACTTAATTTCTAGAGAGATCGTCCAGCCCAAAACTTCTGTGGCTTTACATTCTAAGGTGGGAAGAAAAATTTTTAAAATAACCTCAAAAATACCCTCAGAGCACCCTTATCAACCATTCCAGTGTCAGCACTCTCTTGCACTCAGGGTACTTTTCTGCCCTTTTTCTTGGCAGTAAAGTACTGCTGGCCACAAATGCAGGGTCTGGAGCATTTCTGCCATCTCAAGGACGAAACAAGACTTTTAACACATTTTTTTGAAGCACAATTTACAGCGAGTATTTAGGCTGAAACCACATCCCTATGCTGAAGAGGGGATGAAGGGCCCAGCAGGGAAGAAAGCAGGAAAAATATCATTGTAGCACGCCAGAGTCAATGCCAGTGTCTCTCTGAGCAGGGCAGGGCGTGGGCAGGGGAGCACGAGGGGCACACAGGGCCCATGGGCACCTCAGGAACACAACACAGGGCACAGACTCGCCCCACTGCTCTGCCCTCTCTGAACCCTGGCTCAGCCCGCCCGTTGTCCTTGTCCCTGTGTCCTGCCAAGGCCGTGGTGCCCAGTGCCATCCCCAGCAGATTGCAAGGCCTTGCACGGGGCTCACGTGGGACGGGACAGCCCTTGCCCAGTGACCCCTTACCACCAGGCAGCTTTTCCATCCCTGCCCCTTGGAACTCAGGGAGCGAGAGCGCACAGATTTGAATTCATTTTCATCCTTATCAGCTCTGAAAGACGCAGAAAAAAGAGAATTGCTGAGGAGCTTTGTGCTCGCAGCCACCACGCGGGTTGGGTGAGGACATGCCGGTAACGTCTGCTGGAATATCTCTTTTTAAATGAGGGAAGAAATGGTGGGGGCTTGGAAAACAGGTTTTAGTGTCCCGATGAAAGCACGACAGCAACAATTTCTAATTTTCTGCTGTCCGGTTCCCTCCATATTTCTCCCTGGCTGCGCATCCCTCCTCTCCTCTCCCCCCACAGCCATCCTCCATTTCCAGCTGACTCCTCGGCACGCGCTCCTGCCTCCTGTGAAATGGTGGCGTGCAGAGGGAAGGGAGGAAGAGAGGGAGGAAGAAAGGGGCTACGGTGGGGAGGGCAGGGGAAAGAGAGAGATTGAGAGAGACAGAGAGAATGTCAAAGCTCAAGTCTGGCATTTGCCTATTTAAATTCAATCACGCAGCCCTCGCCGAGCTGGAAATGGATGGCCTGCGTTATGAATTTCTGATCAGACGGCTGATAGGTTATGAGCGGGGACGTAATCCCATTGAGGAAGGCTTTTTCCCAAGCAAGGGCAAGCAATAACTGCCCTTCCGAGATGGCTCTTTGCTTTGCCCTTTTTATAATTTTTTTTCCCTTTTCTTAAAAAAAAAAAGTCCAAATAAGCATTTTTATGATGATAAATGTGTAATAATGATTCATTCTGCCTGCGTCTGAAATGGGAGATGGCTTGGTGAAGCAGACATGCGCTCAAAATAAACTGCCATATTTTTTCTTTTTTAAACCTAATTAGAATTCTTGCCTTCGCTCAGCTCATTTTGTACCAACACTAGTGATCTAAAAAGAAAGTGAAAGGAATGAACACGTGCATTGAGACTGGTATTTTTAATACCCTGCAGGGTTTTTAATGTTTTATAGTTTGCCTTTTTTAACACGATGTGTTTACATAAAAGGATACAAAAAATTTTTTCTGCAACTGGCAAGAACTTCTGGCATACAGTGAGGCAAGCCAGAAATTAGCTCAGAAGATGATGTTTTCTTACATCTACCCACGTGACATGGTCATGCTGTACTGAAATAATTGAAATAGCTGAGGACCCTGGCAGATTTGCAGTAGCCAAATTCACCAGGCAGGGAGAGCACAGCAGCCACAGTGGTGTGTGCCAGCCCCAGGGCCTCCACAAGCTCACACACAACTTTTGTACTCATCAAAACCAGAAAACAGGGAGTTTGCTACTTAAAATTCAGGGTCTGTGTGCTGAAACAACACCCATCTCAGTGTGCAAGGACTGGAATCAGTCCCGGGGAGAGGGACATAGGGTCAGGACTGCACTGACAGGGCTGGAGCTTCTGAAAATAATCCAAAGAGAACAAATACCTTCTTGTGGGCACAGGGGAGGAAGGGAAGAGCAGGGAAACATCTCAGTATTGGTGCTAAGCAGGAACTTGCTCTTGGAGCTGCATCTCTAAACATGTTTCAAAGTGCAAAGAACATGGAATCACAGAATGCCAGAATGGTTTGGGTTGGAGAGACCTTAAAGCCCATCCAGTTCCACCCCTGCTGTGGGCAGGGACACCTTCCACTGTCCCAGGTTGTTCCAAGCCCCGTCCAACCTGGCCTTGAGCACTCCCAGGGATGGAGCAGCCACAGCAGATATGATATGAACTGTGTAATATCAGCCACAGCAGCTCCAGGCAGAAAGAGTCCCCTGGGACCTGGGATTTAGCAGCCACCTCCCACCAGTCAGGAGCCAAGTTTAATCTCACAAATGCAGTTCATTCAGAAGATCACAGCTGCCAACGTACAGACTTTTCATGGTTTTCCTCATTTTGTTCAGATCCTGGATCACCAGCGAAAAAGCAGAGTGTTGTGGGGAGTCTCCCAGGGCCAAAGCACCACATCCTGCCACAACCCAGCCCCTCAGGTGACCACATCCCACCTGTGCCACCAGCACGGGCCCATGGGGGAGAGGCTGGGACAGCTTCTCACAAAACAGCCTCATTTTCCCTTTTAGGACATTACACTGAGATGAATTTGCCCATGCTGAATTGCCAAAGCTCCACGCACAAAGGAAAAACTGTTAAACAGATATAATAAAGTGATTTTTTTACCCTCCTGCAGAACTTCTGAATACACATAGCAAAAAGGAGGGTCCCAGGAAACCCTTGCACTGTAAAGGGCTCTTTTTCCTGAGGGACACAAAAAGCTGATGATCCAAGTGGTTTCCAGCTTTCACATACCTCAAATGGTTGATTGTGCTCAGTATCCACCACAAATGGGCCAGAAACCTGCAGCTGATAATTATGGAATACTGTGACCACAGGGGAGTTCCCTCCCCAGCAGCACTAGTTAGGGATCATCTTATGTCCTGGAGCTGTCAAATTTTGATTATTTAATTGAAATTACATATATTAGCATGGGTGTTCTCATTAGCCATAAAATAAAACATCTGATATTTTCCATCTTGTTGCATCAACATCTGGTGGTGATGAACTCCGAGGGCTGCAAGCCCAGAATGTGAAAACATCAGTGTTTAAATTAGTCACCTTTTAGTGTCACTTCCTGGCTTCTTGCATTAGGAAAAAGGAAAACAAAAGGGAAGGAGTGGGAACGAGGAACTGCGTAATATCAGCCTTCTTTATCTCCTTTTATATCATATGCAGAATAAAAAAATTGCTTTAACTGAGGTGGAATTGTCAATTATCCAGCATATTACAGAATTTATTTTCAATTACAGTTTCTAACTATCTTCCATTACCAAAGCCTAAACCTAAGTGTTGATATCCTCCTTCAGTTCACAGGACTGATCAGTTCCCAACAACCAAGTGAAACTCCAGAAAGATTTTTTTTTATTATCTGCATTCTAATCAAATACAGGAATTCCTAAGCTGGTGATTACAGCAGTGCCACTTGTATTTGCAATCTCTGCTTTACATGTTTATTTAGTAAATCAAAAATAGAGTACAGATAAAGAAGCAGCCTACAATAATAAAGCATCTTTTTGCAAAAAGCTTTAAGTGCTTTCTCTAACTTATCATTAAATTTAAACTCATTTTTCCCAGTTTTCACTTCTGCAGTTAATAACTTTTATACAGCCATGCTATAATTACATTAACGAAAAAGTAAATTTCCCCCATTTCTCACTACATTACCAGTATTACAGCATTAATGGCAAATTAACCAGTAAACCTGCAAATTAAGTCAACTCATCTTCCACTGATAGGGCAGGAATCTGTAATTTAGGCAGGTTGGAAGTTTTCAGTGCTTTTTTAACTATTGTCGAGCTCCTGCTTTTCCCAGTGTACCAGTAAAAGCCACCCAGGAGCCATTGCCATGTTCTAATCACCACTCAGCTCTCTGGAGCTGTTTCCTGAGGTACAGCCAGCATGGAAGTGCTTCAGCAGAGAGCATCCCACGACATCCCGCCCCGGGCACCGGGAGCGTGGGGAGCTGGAGACACAGCGGAGCCAGTGAAGCACCAGGGCTGCTGCAGAGATGTGCCAGGTGCTGTCCTGCACTGCTGTCCTGCTCAGTGCCAGTCGTGGCCGTGCCATGGCAGCCATGGCACACGGCAGTGGAAGCACCACCTCCCCTGCAGCTTCACACGTCAAAGCCTGCAGGGCAGGAGAGCTTGTGCAGCATCTACTGCATGGAATCACAGAATGCTTTGGGTGGGAAGGGACCCTAAAGTTCATCCAGTTCTACCCCTTGCCATGGGCAGGGACACCTTCCACTGTCCCAGGCTGCTCCAAGCCCAACCTGGCCTTGGACACTGCCAGGGATCCAGGGGCAGCCACAGCTTCGCTGAGCACCCTGTGCCAGGGCCTGCCCACCCTCCCAGGGAACAATTCCTTCCCACTATCCCATCTATCCCTGCCCTCTGGCAGTGGGAAGCCATTCCCCCTTGTCCTGGCACTCCAGGCCCTTGGTACTTGTCTTGTATTCCAGCTCCAGCGATGGTGTACTGGGATCTTCAGCCAACCTTCCATGCTCCCAAGCCAGGGAGGACAGGGACAACACATATTCGGCATAAAATGAGCAGAATTTCAGTAACAACAAAGATACATCTTTGGAATATTAGATTTATGCAGTGGAAAGGAATCATCAAAACCGTTCCATTTCAAAAATATAAAAGCTTCCTGAGCTAGTGAAGCACAACAGAAACACTCAGTGCTAAAGGACATCACAGCTCTTTATAAACTGAACCGGTGGTTTCCCAAATTTAATATGCATGAACACTGCATGTGAGTCCTCTTAAATCCAAGTACCAAACCCTGCCTGTTTAATAAATCTCACCAGTCCTCCACTATTAGACAGGGGATTAGAACTAATCTATCAATCCCAAAACCAAGCACAGAGTGGATTAAAATGCAAAACACATGAGAGTATGAAGATGCTTAATGCTAAATAACAAACATTTCAATCACAGAAATCATTTTTATCTTCTTGTTTATGCTAAGTAGATACTATTAGGCTTAATATCTGTATTAACACAAGTGGGAGAAGAAACAGTTTTAAGGAGACCTAAATACTTGAATGCTACTGGATTGCTGTGAGCAGAAGCTCTCATGGTGGAAGTGAGCACACCCCGGTGTTTGAAATCATGTTTGCTCTCTCAGGCCAGCTCAGTGGTGCTTGACCTTTTTCCTGTGTTTTTAACCCGAAGCAGAACACCCAGAGGGTCCTGACAAAGCCAGAACTTAAAACTGTAATTTGCATCAGACATCTCAACATCCCTTTTCCCTCACTATGGTGCTGCCAGGACATCAGTTTCACACTCGGATGTTCAGGGCTCCTGTCACTCACCTGCTCTTTGGGTGGGGTTTGTTGGGGTTTTTTAGTACATGAAAAAAGCTCATCCACCACAGGATAAATATAGTAAGAGATGGAGCTCTGTGTGCCTGTATCACACAGGGAATGACCAAATGTGACTCACACAACAGCTCCCAGTTCACCCAATAATTCACTTTGTCACTGTCACTCTGAATTCCTGGCAATGGTATGATCCTCCTTTGTGGCAGAAGTTATCCATCTACATCTGCAGTTGTCTATCTGCCTGGCAGAGGTAAGGATTTGGGAACACTGCACCCAGCTGTGGCAGGAGAAAGCCCTCAGTGTGCTCCTTCATGATTTTGAGTGCTGGAAAATGCCCAATGTTTGCTTGGATTCACCTGAGAGCATCCCAAAACTGCAGAGCTGGACCTTATTCCTTGGTATCCGAGCAAAATCTATGCACTGAATCAGACGAATCCCAAGATTTGAGGTGAAGTAATGTCCACCAGAGATCTGTGTGAGGCCACCATCACCCACACCTTGCTCACCGGCACAGGGGGCTGTGGGGGATGTCACAGCAGCAGATGTGAAACTGCTGCATTAACCCCAGCTCTGTCCCAGCAGAACAGAGGGGCTGCCTGGGCTGGGGGAGAAGGGCACACGAGCTCAGGCCATCCAGCTGCAGGGGGATCTTTGGCAGCAGGAAAAAAGGAAGGAACAGCCAACCCCTCAACAACACTAACTTACAGTGATGGTTATTTGTCTGTGGGGCAGGAGGCTCTGCTGGTACTTCAGCTGCAAGTGCTGATGACTTCCATTATTCGTGTTTAACTTTGCCTTGGTCGTGAGACAGTTTCTCTGACATGTCTTCATTCAGTTGTGACTGAAGTCCTTCACTCCCTTAGGAAAGCATGAAATACAGAGGCAATACAGAAGCATGCTACTTTTTCTAGGGTTGAGATACTTAAATAACAGATTTCTGCTCTCCTAAACTTTGAATTTTAGCAGAAATGACAAATTCAGGAAAGGAGGAAGGGAAGGACGCAGCAGTTTGATGCTTTCTCCAGGAACTGGAAGCAGGGGTATATAATTTGCCAGGAAGGGAAGGAACCCAGGGCGGCTCAAGCGCCTCAGCCCCTTGCCCACAGGCAACCCTGCACCCTGCCCACAGCTCTGCTCTCACCTGCCCGTCCTTGGCACGAAGCAGCAGTGCAGCACGGATGTGCAGTGGCACAGCAAGGGGCACCAATGCCTCACTTCCCAAAGGAAGGCACGCACAGGCAGCACTCCTCCATGTCCCTCTGCCCTGAGCGTACGGCCATGGGCCAGGTTCTCCCCATCCCCCTCAGACACAAGTCTTTCCTCTGTCCCTCTTCCCATTCGTGGTCAGCATCACTCCCCAAATGCCCAGAATCATTCCATTCTGGTCCTTCCTGGCATTCCCACTTTCCCTACTGAACCTAACACTTAGCGCCCAAGATGCCAAGGAGGAGGTGAGAAGTCAGGATCATCACACATAAACAGCTCACAGGTGTTAGCAAGAGCTGTCGAACATAAATTAATGACTTTATTGTCAGTAATTGTGGAAGCACTCATTAAAATGCCATTTGGGAAGAGGAAATACCTTGGACAAAGACAAAATACCTGGGAAAAAATTAGTCTCTGGCAGCATAGAAAGAAACCTGTGGGCAGGAGGACAGGAAGGAAAATGGTGCAGAAACTATCTGAAATTATAGAGCAGCTCTATATTCATGGGAGGCGTCTAAAGACCCATCCAGCTTCTAGCAGTCTGGAGCACAAGCACATATGTCTGGGGAACAATCATATTCCCCTCTCAGTCTCCAACTTCCATCTTCCTGTTCCTGCATGTGGCTGGGGGCCCAGCTGCCCATCTATGTGGTTTGGGCACCGCTCTCAGGAAAGCACATCACCACTCAGAAATCATCCACGGCCTTCCCAGGACCCCGACCAGCCCTCCCTGCACTGAGCTCCCTCTCCCAGCCAGGGCTGCCCTGAACAAAGAGGGGCAGCTGGGCCCCCGCACCGCTGGTCGGCAGATCAGAGCTCTGGAAGTGTGGAGAGGTTTATAAGATTAATTCTTATCTCTCTGGGCAGTGGGTCAAGTCAGAACCATCATTCAACGAACTCTACGGATAATCTCCCTTTATTACTTTCAATCAAACTAAGTGTCTGCAATCTGCAGCATGGTTACTAATTTAGTGAAAGAAATTACCTGTAGAGCTCGATTATATAACAGACGAAATATAAAATAGTCTGGGTAAGCAGCCATTGAGTTTGTACATCCCTCAGTGCAGAGCAAAGCTGCTCCAGCCTGGCTGCATCCACACCCGCAGCTGCTCCACGGGGGAAAATGCCCACAAAGGAGTGGACAGCGTGTTTGTCCACTGCCTAATTAAACTAAGAGAAAAAGGAACTTGTGCTTAGGGCTACACTTGGCATCAAATCTAAAAATTTGCTGCTTGCGAATATTTAACAAATGCGTTTTGTAAGAAATCAGATTTCCAGCGTATTCCAGTTAATGGAATTCTGCTGCAGCCCCTGGACAAAACAATGTAAAGCTGCCTGGCTTGTGGAAATCATTCTCCTCCAGTGATGGATAATATAGCATGAGGTTTGCCTTGGTTTGATTAATTTCAGAATATTGCAGAGAAGCTGCATAATCCCTAAGATAGCAGAGAGAAGGAGGAAGACACGATGGAGCAGGATAAAAGCGTGCAGTAACGAGCACAGGCAGCTCCATACATATATTATATAGATATTAGAGCAAGGCTCACGAACTCGGGGGTCTGAGCAAGTGGTGACCACAATAAGGGGCAACACTGAAAGCAAAGACCTGCTGAGCATTTCCACAGCTATGACCGGAGACAGAACACAAACAAGAAAATTCCCATTTCCTTTTTCCATTCACAACAGCCATTATTTATACAAGCTCTGAATATGAAAAAGGCTCTAACAAATTTACACTGGGGTTTGGATGGATGAGGTTGACAAATGATGGATGAGGGAGGCAGAGGATTCCCTTATTAAAGCATCAAATCTTTCCCTAAATATCAAACAGACATCTCAGCCTCAACCACTCAGCTCAGACCAAAAATTATGCAAACCAAAGAAGCAAAACTTTGCTTCTTCATAAAACTGGAAATTTGTCTTCCATGTTACCCAGTTTTCACTACATAACTGCAATTTTTATGCTGAGTTTTACACCTTTTCGAAAGATTAATTTTAAAAAAAAGACAAACGTGACAACACAAAACCCCAAAACATCAATGAACTTCAGAACAAATCAGGCAATTGGCATAATTACAAAATTGCCCTATTTGGCAATCCAGGGAAACAGCTCCAACACCCAGTCCCCAGCTGCCCTTCCCAGTGTCACCAGCAGAGCCACCAGCACAGGGGTGTCTGCTGGGACCTGCCGGGGTCCTGGGGGGCACTGGGCAGAACAGCCTCCCATCCCCACACACAGTGGGAGGTTATTGACTTCGACCTATCTCTGTGCTGCCTTAAAACCCAGCCCTTTTCCTTTTCCTTTTCCTTTTCCTTTTCCTTTTCCTTTTCCTTTTCCTTTTCCTTTTCCCTTCCCTTTCCCTTTCCCTTTCTTTTTCCACGTGCACAGAGGAGGACACAAACAAAGAGCTGCAATAACAACAAAGGGAACACAGTGGTGCAAACGAGGATCAATCCCACCCAAGGCTCTCCAAAGTTCTCAGGAGAAATGGGCACCAACAGCAGACTGCCCTGGTCACCATCCCGGATGCTGGCAGCCACGGAGCCCTGGGGCAGCTCAAACTGGGAGCATTGCCTTGAATGCTGCCCCTCTTCTGTGGGTGAGCAGTGGCTGCTGCGACCCTCGGCACGTCGCTGCTGTGCACGCAGGAGGCACAGCCACCCCAGGTACTGCAGGAGATGTGATGAAGAAAGGAGAAGCAGCCCAAGTCCTTGAGTGAGAAGAAGCTTCCAGGACTGCAAAGCAGCAAACCCAAGGTTCATGAGGGAGAGAGGAAACAGTGCATGAGGATGACGAGTGATACAGGAAAATAACGTGTAACACATGGAAATGGAGTATTTCAGCTGCAATGTACAGTAGTGACCATCCTACTTTCAAAATAATATTGCACAATTAGAGATGATTCACAGCAAACTGCCAGGAATGATCAGGGATGTGGAAAATCTCTTGTATGACCAGAGTGAAAGATTTTTTTTTCTAGTCTTAACTAGGCAATAAATAAGAGGAGACATAACAACAGCGATAAGATAATGAACAACCTACAGGGGGTAGATCAGCTGCTTCTGGGCCATCTCATAACAAAAGTACCTGGGCATCCTCCATGAAATTAGAAGGTGATGCATTTGAAACCAATCAGGGGAATTTCTTTCCACAAATGCAAATTAAACTTGGGGACTCCCTGACACTAAACATGCCAAGCAGAGCACAGTTGCGAAAATGGAGTGGACAGTTCAGGCAATACTAAAATTATATGTTAAAAATCCAGAATTATAGTTGTTAATGACAACAATTAAGAAACCCAACAAAATACCTCATATAAGTTATGGTTTAATTCACTTTCTAATCATAGGGAATCAAGATGAAAAACACAGCTCCCACAGCTCCCCAGGAAGGCTCACACTGCACCCACCAAGCTGGTTGTAGATTTTACTCTTGAAAATGCCCCAGTGTTTCCCTCTTCACTACAGAGCAAATGCTCTGGATGAAAACCCAGACAGCTCAGGTCCTGGACTCAGCATCCCAGGAAATGGAATCCACATGAGAAAACATCCCCTTAACTGCCTTTTGATTAAAGCTTGTCACAAAGCGTTTTCTCCCTTTTTTGTGTGGGAAATAAACCCAGCCCAGTCCATTTCCACAAAGAATTGTTTGACTCAGTTTAATCAAAAATAAAAAACTTGGGGAAAAAAAAATCTGCTTTCAAAAATTAGTTGTTGTTTTTCATGTTAAAGGTCCAAGATTTTCAATCAAGACAGATATTTAGGTGAAAAATTCCATTTCCTCACTACATCATTTTTAGTTGAGGAAAAAGGGTGAGTGTAGCTTTTTTCAAACATCTCTTGTTCCTCAGCATAAGCAGAGAATCCCAGCATGGTTTGGATTGGAAGGGACCTCAAAGTTCATCCCGTCCCACCCCCAGCCAGGGGCAGGGACACCTTCCACTATACCAGGATGCTCCAAGCCCTGTCCAGGCTGGCCTTGGCACTTGCAGGGATCCAGAGGCAGCCATCCTCCTTGGGACAATTAATGAGCTTTATGTTCTTTGTCCCCAGGACGCAGCAGGGGACGATGGCACTGATCTCACACCGCGGTCCCTGCCCGGGAACACACAGTGGGAGGGGAAGCACGTGCATCCACGGCAATGGGACACTCTGAGAAGTGCCTTCGCACTAGAATTCAGTCACAGCTTTACTGAGAAAGGGACAAGAAAAGCCAGGCAAGAGGTAAAACCTACTCCCATCAGTTGCCTGATGCTCTGCAGTCTCATTTTTGCATCAAAGTTCCTAGAATTCCATACAGTGTGTGGTTTTTTCTCCAGTGAATGCAATTTTTTAGCCCCAAAAAAGCAATAAATAAATGAATTGTTGGGTAAAGCTGCATTTGCGTTTAAAGGAGAAGAGGATCAAAGTGAGGCGGCGCCAGAGAAGGCAACAGCTACAACCAGATTAGGCTGCAAACACCTTTAACTCTTCTTTTATTACTGCACCTGCTAGATTCATTTTGAATGATTTTTAACCTTACAATTTTATATTTTAAGTCTCTAAAAAATCACATTTACCTCCCTTGGGTGACGTGTTTTGATATCTGGTTATTTATTCACTTTAGTGCCTGAGTGGTGTGCGGCAAGGGAGGAGCTCACTGGGGCACCGACACAGCAGCAGCTGGCACCTACTAACAGGAGCCCAGAGCCTCCTGGCCACTAAATTCCCCTTCTTATTTTCTTTTAGAAGTGGTGGGAGCTCAGTTGATGCCTCCTAGTCTGTTCCAATCTTTGTGCATGATTCCCACGATCTCCTAAAGCTGAGGAGTTTAGTCCTCATTCAAACAGGTCCACGTGAGCAGAAAGTGAAAATCACAGGCTGATGTGGTGTTTAGGGTTTGAGGGAAGAACCTCCGAGCCCAATGGACTGCCCTGACAGCAGGGCACATGTCAACACAAGCTCTTCAGGACAGCAAACCCTCAACTGCAGTTCCATGTTTCATTGTGGATGGGCTCCGAGGACACAGCAAACCAATCCACCATAAGTATCACAGCTTTCTGACAGACAACGCATCCAAAAAGGCTCCTAAATGCAGGAAAACAAGTCTATAATTACATAATTGAGCAGATGCACTGCAAGTTTTCTTTTTTGTTACTCTTTAGATTTTTCAAAGGCAACGGGACAGCGCTGTGCTAAAAAGCAATAAAGCACGGGTAATTTAATACAAAATTACATCCATATTGAAAAGTTTACATGAAGCTAAGAGCAGGCAGAGGTCAGGTTTGCAGCGGGACTGTCTTTAATTGTGGCCATCAGGTTTAGCAATCCAGATCTCTGGATCAAAGACAAATAGAAGGCGTTTCCTCACCACTGACTAGTGAAAGCCAACAGTGAGCACAGCACTATCTTGCACCAAAAGGTCATAAAAATTATTATCTGAGGGGGAACATGTCTCGCTGTTCAACACACACCTTCACAAAGGCACCGTGGATTTTTCTAGTGGATTTTTCAGCAATTAGGAGCATAAATTAAAAATTTTACTATCAGTTTTCAGATGTAAAGGGGTTTTCTTGTCCTCTAAAAAATGTTTCATCTTTGTGTAGGTCTTTTTTAATATTTTTCAGTTGCTTTCAATCATCCTCTCAGCCCAGTGAAACAATTCCTCCCTCCTTAGGGAAGAGATGTGAGCTGAGACACTGTTTCCTTTCCAAGGTGGGGGGAAAAGAAAAGGAAAAAAAAATCAAATGAGGAGTAAATTATCAGCAAATCAGATAGAAACAAGCTCCCCAGATCTGCAGATCCATTGTACAAATGAAGCAATTTCATCTCAGCTCGCTCTGGGGGTGGGATTTTAAGTGGCCAAGGGGGACTGGAGCGGGATGCTGGCAGCCGAAGCATCACAACATTTGCATGCACAGACCACTCAAATCTGCACCAGGAGACTACTTGTGAGAATCCATCTTTTTTCACTTAACAAGATACAAAATATAAAACACATTTGCCTCTTATTAAGCCTCTCTTGTAAGTGGTTCCAGGTCCACCATTTTTAAAGAGGGGGAGAGGGGAGCCTGGATGCTCTCCTGGGAATTTCACGGGAGTGACTGGAGATGAGGTACAGGCTGGAAGCCTTTATTACTCTTTCTTTTTTTTTAACTTTTTTTTTTCCTTGTCTCTAAAAGCACAGAAGGAATAACATTTTAAATCATTAGCATTTACTTTAAGTAGCACTTTCTCCAACTCAGCTTCCCTTCCTGGCCCTCACCCTACTTGCACAGAGGAGCTGCCCCAATGGAATTGCCTTCTGGTTTTGGAAGGCAGAAGGTGCTTTTTTTAAAGCTCTGGCCTCCAAACTGAGGCAGCTGTGAAAGAAACCTTAATCTTGTTTTTCTTTAAAGTGTACTGAGAACAGGGTTCCTGTGTTTATTAGCACCCAGACCTGCGAAGCATTTTCCGTCTTAGATTCCCTTTAGTGCTCTTGGAGTGGTTTCTGGTTTGGTTTAAAAACAAACCAACACAAAAGCAACACCAGTCTCTGCAAAAAACAAGGATTTTTAGCAGCTTCAACCCAATTCACAGTCCTATGTCACACATTCCGTAGCATTTTCATCGTTTCTATGCTTGTTAAATATTAGATGCAATATTAAAATATTGAAGAGAAAAAAGGAGGCTGGTAGCAACTGATTGAATTTACAACCCAGACAAAGAGATCAGTGCAGTGAGTTATGAAAGGAGTTGTGGATCCTGCAGGTTTGAGCACATTACAGAACACAGTTATGAAATACCCCTCATTTGGTGTTCAGAAAGGAAGGAAAAACAAGTGGTTCCTTTACCTGGAAATTAGGTGTTAATGAGAGCTCTTCAGAGATAAACATAGTCTGACTTTCCCTGAAAAACAGACTATGTGTTCTCGATTGCCATTTGCCTGAAAGGAAACCTGGGCACAGGTGCTTTGTCTTGAAAATTGAGGATTTCTAAGAAAATGTCCCATATTTTGGTAATAGGGCAAGCACTGTCCTTCATTTACACATAAAGGAGGAGGCAGAACTTCTGCTAGAAAACAGCAAAAGGGATGGAAAACAGAGCATCTGTTGGAAGAGAAAAAACACATTTCTACGGCACCTGGAATCTAAACCCTTTGGGTATTTCCAGTGCATCTTTCCCAAGTCCAGCAGTTGCCACATTTCCTCTAAATTGCCTGCATTTGCTACTAAAGCACATATTGAACAACCCCTTGTGTGGTGAAAAGTTCAGTGAGCAAGTTCAGTCCCTGGAGCAGCTGTGCAGGAGGTTGAAAGCTGGGCCCCTGTGGTTTGGGGAGCCCAGGAGGTGAGAGGGTCTCCAGTCAGATGCATAGCTCAGGGCAGGAGGTGCATTGGCACCACAAGGTCCTCGAGGTGAGGGGCCTGGCAGGGCTCTCAGGTCCCAGCTGAGCCCCTTGGCAGGGTGGTGGCACCCCTGGCCCAGCCCCAGAGGTGCAGAGTGAGACATCGATGTTCATGAGCAAAGCACAACATCTGTTTGCCACTGATGACAGCGGGAGGAGCACCAGGGTACACAGGTGATTGTCTCTCACCACCTCAGCACACACATTCACCAGCCAACACTTGGCCACCTCAGCCATTCTGCAGCCAGAAGGGACACCCACTTTTGGACTCCACACCTCTCAAACCCACTCCCCACCATTCCCTGGCACCACCACCAACCCTCTTCCAGCAGCTGTCCCTGGGCTGACACTTTGGGGTAGGATGGGAGGAAGGCCCAGCTCTGACCCCCACAGTTCAAGAGGTCCCTGACGAAAAGAGGTTCCTGCACCTCCTGTTCAGTGAAGGGACCTCCCAGATGCTCCCAAGGAAAAGCTGGTTTCCTTTATGGTTACACCAGGTCTCAAGATTTAAGAGAGGTGAAGCCAGTTACTAATCACTGATTCTGGTGGGACATTTCATCTCATGTGTTTGTAGGTTTCGTGGTGTCTGTTAAGGAACCTTCCCAGTCAGACCATTCCCAAGACTCCTGAGCAGTCACACTCCCAAGGCCAGAGACTTTCACTGCTGGGACCAAAGCCCCTCCACAGTGGTGGCTCCAGTGACCCAATGGGCCCTGCTGGATCTTGATGAAGGTGATAACTAATGAATAAAGGAACAGACTCCGAAGAGCTCAGCTGCCCAACAGCCCTCTCCCATGTGTCATCCTCAAAAGTGCTCAGGACCCGGTCTTGTGACTTCACTGAATCAACAAGGTTGGAAGAGACCAGCCCAGTCCTTCAAGACCATCCAGTCCTACATTTGTTGTGTGCTGGTACATCCACTGGTGTCCAAGGGTTTGGGGCAGGAGGACCCTGACCTGGGTGAAAGATACAGGGCTGAGGATTTAATCCTTTTGTACCTCAGTCACCTAATCCATAAAACAGGGTTAATAACACTTGCTAATCTCAGAAAGCTATAATTGATTATTTGTTAAGATCATCAAGAACTTAGAAGGAAGGCTTTAATGACCTGCAAAGTCTATTAATTATTTTATCATCATTGCTGACAAACTGTACCATTTTACTCCTTTACCACTGAGTCCTTTAGATTGGAAAGATTTGAGGTGAACTTCGTGTCTTCCTACTTCATCACCCCTAGGCCACAACCCAGCTGAAGTGTTGGGGTATTATTACAACACATAAGCAGAGCTTTATGGGTAAATTCTTCAGCCTGAGGTTTCTGTCTTTCTGCTTATCTCATTGCTATGGGGAAAGAATGAAAACAACCTGGCAGAGCCCAATGCTGTGGTTAAGGACTAGGAGTGAGGAGGTGCTGCACTAAAACAGGTACAGCGAGGAGAGCGCAAAGCCAAGCGCTGGAGATCCAACCACGTCCCCAAGCGAATCTTAATGAGGCATTGCCATAAAAACCTATGGCTGTTTATCACTGCTAACACCATGACAGTTGCATGTTTATTAATGTAATATATGGAATCATATTCAAACCATATGTTTGCCTACACGAGTTCACTGATAGGTTTTCTTTAACTCATTTGACCCAAACGTCAGTGTAACTCATTGTACTAATGTTCATCCTTTACGCTCAAAGTCTCGTTAAAGCACCCATCAGGCAAGTTCCCTGTCCAAGTGAGAGAGTTCACCAGCTTTTTTGGGAACTTCTTCCAGTGGCTAACTAGTATTGTTAACATATCTGTGTCATATTCCCTGTTGGAGTTTGGTGATTAGAAGCTGAACTCACTCCACAAAAAGGGCTGACTTCTCTAAAATGCTTTAGGTGGTTCCTTGCATTTCTGTTTTTTGCATTTTTTAGACCCAGAGAATGAGCAAATGTTGCTTGTCAAGCAAAGCCAACCTGGGGCAGGACTATTCTGATGATCTAGAGTAAAGATTTTTCATGGAATCACAGAATCCCAGAATGGTTTAGGAGGGAAGGGCCCATTCCATCCCATTCCCTGCCATGGGACATCTTCCACCATCCCAGATTGCTCCAGGCCCCATCCAACCTGGCCTTGGACACTGCCAGGGATCCAGGGGCAGCCACAGCTTCTCTGGGCACCCTGTGCCAGGGCCTGCCCACCCTCACAGGGAAGAATTTTTGTATGATTCTGGCAGTATCTGGTCAAACCTGAAAGATTAACTTGTCTAATATCAGTAAGGAGAGAGATTTCATGGCTGGTGTATTAGGAGGAAGCACATCCTAATTTACTTTAATTCACATTTCATCTTTTTACCTCACAGGTCCAAACTTCTCAGAGCAATGGCCAAATGCTGCCAGAGCACAAAGGGAACATACTGGGAGTGGGGCCAGCAGTTAGCATGTGCATGGATAACCACATACATGGATAACTGAGTGTATGGATAGCCATGTGCATGGATAACCACATACATGGATAACCATGTGCATGGATAACCACGTGTATGGATAACCAAATCCATGGATAACCACGTGTATGGATAGCCATGTGCATGGATAACTGAGTGCATGTACAAGCACATGTATGGATAACGACATGCATGGATAACCATGTGCATGGATAACCATGT